>ML823972.1:64805-82066 GCA_009831015.1 Picea engelmannii
ATAAACATAGTTTTTAAACCAAAAATATCAACATTGAGTTTGTACAATTTCTTTTTTTTTTCCCTCATGTATCAAACATAATTTATTGTTATTAAACATTTATAATAACATGAGAATTTTATCTTTATCAAAAATTTACAATTTTTAATCATCATATTTTTTTTAAAATAGTAGATGATAGTTAGAAACTATGTATTCATTTTGATTTTTAATAACTAATTTTTAATTATTATAATTTTTTTTGTTTTTTAATTATAATCATATTAATTTATTATTTCATTAGGTTTATTAAAAAGTTATCAAATTAAATATTGTTTTAAGGATTCAAATATTGCATCTAATTATAGTATTCTAGGTGGTTATTTTTATTTAAAAAAAAATATGGAGAGACAAATATTACATTGAAAACATATAATTTATTATTAAAACTTTTGGTGAATATTACAATCCAAATATATTTATATTAAAAGTAGACAATTTTTAAAAGAGATTTTTATTTTTTTTTAAAGTCCAAAAATTAGTTAATTGTTGAAAATTCATCACTTAAAAAGATCATGTTGTTGAGATTGAAAGAACCACCATAAAATTAAAAATGAAACTCTTGAAAATGTCTCATTAATACCTTGACATTCAAGCATTCACCACCTCTCAAAAGGCATGATACCATGTTGTAGTTATGGTGTGTGACTCTTGCCTAGACTTAATGACCATGATGCATTTCACTCGACAATAATCCCCTTATGGGAGTGTGCTAACCCACGAGGGGAAAACATGTCACTCAATGGAATGAAGTCTAAGTGGCGACAATAACAACACCTTGCTTTCTTTGACTCATCAAATCCCCTTTAATATATCCCATATCATCAATTATAAAATGATTACAAACTCAACCAATCTTAACAACACATCATCAAACATATTTGAAACCACCCCACCCTCTCCTCCATTCCCCTCCATTCCCCTCCATTATTAGCTTTCAACACTATGGCTCTCCTCTTGTCTTTATTTTTGTTCCTCTCTTTGGATTCCTACACATTCATTCTTAGTAGTATTTGTTTGAACTCCTATTCATTCCTTCTTGGTATTACTTTCTATGTTGTTCTATTTCCTCTTGTAACTTTCTTTTTTGTCATTGTTAACTTCTTTTTTAGGAGATTATCTTTATTATTTTCTTTTTTCCTTTTTTTCTTATTATAATATTATTATTATATTAGAGATTTGTCTGCTAAAGTTTAAGGAGGTATACATACCCTACCCCTCTAGATTTGAATATGTAACCTTCAAGGAGGAAACACATGTTCTTTACCATTAGGCCCATTAAGATTGTATAATCTTTTTATTTTTAAATTTCATTTCATTTTAGCATTATTACTTAACTTCTCTTAAATATCTTTTTTAATCATTTTTCTAAAAACATATTTTACAAAAATTATCTTTCTTTTTTCAAATAACAAAGTAACTCAATTACCAATTAATATAATATTTGATAATTTCAAAAAAAATAACCAAATTTAATTCTATAACCAATAAATTTTCTATTATTAACATATTAATGAAATTCACCAACTAATAAAATATTTAATAATCTTAAATGATTTGATCAAATTTAATTTTACTATCACTAACTTTTACTATTAAAATTAACTATAATTTTTTTTATATATATAAACTTATAAATGTTCATTTCCTTATTCATGACTTTCAACTTTTCTTATACATACTTGAATTATTTATTTGACACAATGTTCTATATCATTTTTATTTTAATTCCTCTTCTCATGATTAGCTTTATCTCGACATTTTCAACTTTATTCTCGTTATATAAATAATATAAACACAAACATCTTTCAATAACAATAAAACCTTTCTAAATTCTTTCAATTATATACTTTTCACGGGTCTATCACATGTGGTGGATTAGATAATTTCTTGTTTGGCTGCCAACCAATTATTTGAATTCTGTATATTCCTTCCTTATCCCTAAACAATAAATTATAGCTTGACTTTGGTCCTCATAAATTCTAGCTTTATTTTGGTCTTCATAGTACTTAATATAAAGTAGATTGACTTAATTTGCTCCATGGAATGTGCTTGACATAGGTTTATTGAATTTTAATTTTAACCTAGGTTTATTGAATTTTAATAATATTGATTTAACGTATTTTTTATTTATTGAATTATTTAATAACATTGGTTCTATCATAATCTACTTCAATGTAACTCAACCAACACCCCTAACTTACACTTTACCATTATAGACAACGACCTAACTTTTTTTTTCCACGAGAAATTATCTCGATATATATTAGAGATATATATCATTTACATTCACTGTATCCAGTCTAGCACAACCACAACGACCTAACTTAGAAGGGACTTTTAAACGCACTTGAATTATTTTGGCAATAGTGTAGGAGTTCAAAGAATATGTAGCAATGTCTTGTTTTATCTTTTTAGTCTTAGATTAAGATAATACTTAGGATCTTATTTTAGCTTTTTATGTAGAAGGTAGTGTTAGATTAGATTATGTAGGATCTTATTTTATGTAGAAGGTAGTGTTAGATTAGGATAACACTTAGGATCTTATTTTAGTTTTATTATTATTATTATTTAGAAGGTAAGTTGTTTTAATGTCATTTATTGAGTTCAATTCATATAGGTTAGGGTTTTATTTTAATTGTTTATGTAGAAGATAAGTAGTTTTAATGTCATTTTGTAAGTTCAATTTACATTGATTGATTGAGATCTTTATCAGGGTTTGTAGGTTATAGGTTGGGCTTGGAAGTTGGTGTGGAAGGGAGAGAGGGTCGAGGGTGTTTTGGCGGGAACTGGATTATTTTGAACTGCAACACCTCGGTGGACTTTAATGGCATCGGGGCTTGCTTTAGTGTTGGGCTCGTTGCTGGACTTTGCTTTTAGGCAACTTAAGTCTTCCGGAAACTACCAAACTAGATATATTTGATATATCTAGGGCATTTCGGAGACATGGGGCACCTATTTCGCTGGTATTTTATTGATGGTCGGATTCCTTACTAGTTTAGTTACAATTCTTTTACTTTGGAGGAACCCTTAGGTATTTTTCTCTTGTATTTTTCCGCTATATTTGTCTGGTGGGGTCAAAATGGAACTAATTGGAGGCTTCCATACTGACTAAACCCCTTCCATCCCATTTATTTATGGATTTGACAGAGTTGTTAATAACTTTGTCCTCTACTCTGACTGCATTAACTGTGTATTCTCTCGATCCCTCCTATTTCCTGGACCCGTGGCTACTTTGGTTTTCACCCCCGAGGAGTTTATTGTGGGAGCTAGGTGGCGTGTATTACTTGTTTCTAGTGAGCTACTATGACGGAGGAGGTCGTCAGCACACTCATGAGTGCGACTAAAGAAGAGGCCTGGGAGAGGGTGGGACTCTAAACTCGGGACACCGCATCGTCGGGAATTTACCTCCCTCAGAACCGATGCCTCCTTCGAACTCTACACTACCTTACCGTAAGGAATTACCACCTTTTGTTAGTTATTTGGGGTTCAATGCATAGGTTCCTATTGTTTACAATGTGGTTAGTGATCTCCGCCAGCGACCAGTTGTAGGACTAACACAGCCCACTGGAAATACTGTGGTAACTGCTCCTAAGACGGGTCCTTAGAGATATTTCTCTAAGAAACCATGGCCTCCTAACCGGTCTAGAAGGAAAATGATATTGGGGGATGATCTTGGCCTGGAGGAAGCGGCTAACTTAGCACTGCATGCACTGGTTGGGAGGTTTTCTTATTGTCGAAGGTGTATCACACCTCTTTTTAGCTGAGTAAAGACTCATTGGTTTCCTATTTTCGGATATGCCCCGGAGGTTTTTTACCTCTCACGTGGCTAGTTTGGTTTCAATTTTCACTCGCCAAAGGATGCTTCCAAGATCTTAGAGAGACTGTGGCCATATGACGGTGGGATTATTATGCTAAAACATTGGAGGATCTCATTCGACCCTGCATAAGACTACTTTCAGTATAGACACCTGTGGGTACTCTTACCCGGTCTCCCAATCAATTTTTGGAGTTTAAAGGCTCAAATGGCGATAGGAAATTCCATTGGTTGTTTTATCGGTGTGGATGAACAAGCACTTGGAGCTCTTGACAGAAAAATGGGAAGAATTTTAGTAGAGGTGGATATACACTTGGGGTTGTTGGAGACTCTAGATATACAGTGGAGAGACTAGTTGTATTCACAAAGGATGGATTATATGGGGATTCCCTTTCGCTACACGCTATGCCATAGGAATGGACACTTGAAACACCTGCCAGGGTACTATGGAAGAGGAGGAGTCGGAAAATACTCGCCTTCGAAAAATTCCAAGATGGGATTCACCTGTTGTCAATTCCATTGGTTGTGATACTTCTCTGTTTGGGACATTGAACTCTCCACCTACCTTGGATTTTGAAACCCTCACAGGTAAAATCAGATCCTTTTGTCCTTTTTTATATCATTCAATGACCTCATTGGAAAAGATATTTATGGACACTACTACTTGTCCAAAGATTAGTCCACTTGAATAGCCCTGCATACCTGAGCTGAATTCTAAGACAGACTCATCGGGCCTAGAGGTTTGTGCACCTAGTCACTCGGGTGCTAAGACTCTAGAGGATCAACCTCGAGTCACCCTTTCTCGGGAGGAGTCTAGGATGATTTTTCCCGAAATATTAGTAACTTTCTTGGGACGGGATCACACACTCTCGGTTCTACTATCCACTTGAAGGATTTTTCATTAGAGGTTGAGGAGGGGGTTAAGGAAACCTTTTTACTCTCGGGATTTAGAGAGGATGACCCAGATAATTTTACTCTGGCTGAGACACTGGATACATTAGAGCCTCTACTTCATGAGGTGGGGGACCCCGTTCCCCTCGTTACTTTTCAAGGAAATTATGTTATTGCTCCTCCATTTCCTACTGAATCGTCCTACAAACCGGGGAAAGGTAGTGGGGGGGTTGGGTCCAGCTATGTGCGGTCTAGAGGTTTGGGTTTTGAGACTTTGCCTATAAAGACAAGAAGTGCTGGAAAGAAATCCACTATCCCTTCTGTTACACTTGATCCCACTACTTCATCTGGTTTTGACACTGGGGTGCTTAGAGGATTAAAATCCCTTGCATGGGCCAAAATATGATATTACTCTCACTAAACATCAGAGGGGTGGGAGGCTCCTTGAAATTTTCCTCCATGCATAGATTAATCACTAAAGTAAAGCTTGACATTATTTTTTTACTAGAGACACTTGTTGTTGAGGACAAGGCTCGTCAGTTTATGCAAAAATTTGTTCCTAGCTGGTATGTGTGTGTTGTTAGTTCGGTGGGTAACTCGGGTGGAATCCTGGTGACTTGGGACCCTAAAAAGTTTGCGCTGGACCCTACACTTTGTGGTGGGGGCATTTTACTTACGGGCATCACCTTAGAAAATCATAGAGTTGTTAATTTTCTTAATGTTTATGGTCCTTGTAGTGAGAAACTTTTTTTTGGGGATCGTTTGGCAGCAAAAGGATTGTTAGTCACTAAAAGCTTGATACTTGTAGGAGATTTGAATTTTACTACAGGTTCAGATAAAGTATGGGGTTTAGAGGGACACCTGGATAAACATTCCAACTATTTTATAAATATGATCAAGGATCAATTGTTGGTCGACTTGGTCCTGGACGTATTGGTACCTACATCGAGGATTTGTTAGAGTCGGGGGTGCATGCATCGCTAAAAGGTTGGATCACATTCTAGTTGCGGAAATCTTATTGATTGATGAGGGAAGGTATCAGTCTTGGGTTGAGCTCCCTTTCATATCTGATTATGCACCAATGATAGCACAATTTGATTTAACACAGGTACAGGTGGCCTATCCGTTTAAGTTAAATCCAACTTGGATGGCAAAGACTAAAATTGATATGATTGTGAAATAAGTATGGAAGGATTTTGTCTTCCTGGAGGAATTGGATATCCAACACAGATTTGTCTGGAAATTAAAGAACTTAAGACCCGAATAAAATCTTGGTCGAGGAATAGATGGTGTGAAAAGATACGTAAGTTGGAAACTCTGGAGGAGGACATAAGGTTAGGATATTCTAGTCTGTCAAGAGATGGGTTGGACATCGTTTCAGATGTACATTTGAAAGCATTAGAAACTGAGTGAAATGATATACTTAAAAATGAAGAGGAATACCGGCGACAAAAGAGTCGTGCTATTTGGATAAAGTGTGGTGATCGTAATACAAATTTTTTTCATAAGTTTGCTAGTGCCAGAAGAAATCAGAAGCATATATGGGAGATAGATGATGATACTGGTTAGACCATTAAAGGTCAGGAGGCAATCAAAGGAGAGTCTTATAGATATTTCAAACAGTTATATTTTGCAAATGTTCCTAGGGCACCGATGGAACAAGTTAACTTAGTCATACTTTTTCAACAATTTATGATCGTGGTTGATAATGTACACTTAGATATACCTATCACTAAGCAGGAGATTTGGGATATCTTAGGTCTATTTTACAAAGACAAAAGTCTGAGCCCGGATGGCTAGACTATTGAGTTTTTTACTCATTTTTTCGATGTGGTTGGTGATGATTTGTTAGATCTGGTCGAAGATTCCATAATCAGAGGTAAGATTCAAACATCTCTAAATTTGACCTTCCTGGATTTGATTCCTAAGGAGAACTATCCTCGGACCTTTGGGGATTTTAGACCCATTGCACTTTGTAATCTATGTTATAAACTGATTTCTAAATGATCGCAAATAGAATCAAACCTATTCTCTCAAGGGCTTGGTCAGCTGAAGAATTGGGATTCTTGAAGGGTAGACAGATCCTGGACACCATAAGGACGGTGCATGAATGCATACACAACATCAAATAATAAAAACAAAAAGCCCTGTTATTAAAACTGGATTTGCAAAAGGCATATGATTGTTTAAGTTGGGATTTTCTATGTTTAATTCTTGTACAAAATGGTTTTAGTGTTACTTCTATTTCGTGGATCATGAGTTATGTGATCAGTGCATCATTTGTGGTGTTGATAAATGGTGAGACCTCTGCATTTTTCAATAGTGATAATGGCCTTCGACAAGGATGTCGACTCTCGCCATTATTGTTTATCCTTATTATGGAAAGTCTTAGCATGTTTTTGAAACAGGGACAAGAGGTGGGGAATCTGACAGGGGTAAAGGTTTCTAGAGTCGTAAAAATCTTACACCTTATATTTTTCAATGATGTGCTTATCATGACAAAGGAAACAACTGAAGAATGGTTATTGATAAAGTGCATCCTGGAACAATTATGTAGTGCCTCAGGTTTAACAATGAACCATAGAAAATCCATGTTCCATCATGCGGGGCTACAAGATGCAGACTTGGCGAGATTTAAGGAGATTTTTTATTTCAATTTTATGGAGTTGGCATTGGGATTTAAGTACTTGGGGTATTTCATTAAAGCTGAAAAAACCTTTTTTGAAGACTGGAGATGGCTTCTCATAAATTTTGAAAAACGGATAAAGCATTGGTGTAACCGTTGGTTAACTTTAGGAGGTCGGTGCATATTAGCAAAGGCATTTTTGGAAACTCAGATAGTTTTTTGGATGGCACTCACGGCGGTTCCTGTTGTTGTTCTCACAAAGATCCAAAAATTTATCTTTGATTTTCTCTGGACGGGGGACCGTAAAGAACATGGTATCCATCTATGCAGCTGGGAGCTAATTGCAAAACCGAAACTATTGGGAGGCTGGGGACACAAGAACCTCTTCATTTTCAACTGCGCACTAGCAACAAATTCATCGTGGTGAGCATAATGGAGGAAGGGATTTGGCACTGGGTGATTAAAGACAAATATCTCTCACACACTTCTATGGCTACTTGGCTTAGATCAGCTCTGGTAATACAACCTATGGATTCTCACATTTGGAAAAACATGATGAAATCATTGCCCCTCATCACCCACTAGCTGAGTTAGAAGCCTAGAAATGGATGCTATGTACTTATTGGTTTGGATAAAATTCTAGGCATTGGAAACGTATCTTTATTATCCTAGGAGATTTTAATGGTATTAAAAAATACAAATATTCACTATTTGTATCAAGCGAAGGCACATTCATCCTGGGGCTATATCACCAACCAATGGAGGTACAGTGAGGACTTGGGACTCATGGGTAATGTGTCTTTGGAATGGAAATTTTTTATAAAGGCTCTTATCAGCTCGGGTGTCCAACTGCGGTTTGGAGAAGATATTTTAATGTGGACTGGTGGAGACCAGTCGGGACTACTCTTGGACAAAAATATTTACAATGCTATGGAAGTTAAATTCTGACCACAACAAATCTCTTTATGGTGAAGATAGTTATGGACCTGGGACTTGGCATATAAAATTAAACTGTTCATTTGGTTATCTTTAGAACATAAAATACTCACTTGGGACTCTTTACAAAAAAGAGGTTGGGTTCGTCTGAGCATCTGTTCACTCTGTTACAGGGATGAGGAGACCATTTCACACATATTCATAAACTTTCCATTTACTATAAAACTATGGAAAAACTTACATATTTCTTATAATCTTGTCACTAATTGGGGAGGCAATTCATTAAACAATTGTTTTGAAAATTGGTTGAAGGTGGGAAAAGTATACAATACCTTACCAATAATTGTATGTTAGTACTTGTGGCTGGAAAGAAATATATGTATCTTTGATAGTTGTTCCCCCTCAGTACAGAGTGTTAGTATACAAATTAGAGGGATGATGAAGCCTACCAGTGGTCAGTTACAAGAAAGGACACATAACAGGATTAAGAAGACTCCAAACGTTACTTTGGATTTTGTTTGTTGGTTTGATGGTGTTGCGCAGAATAATGATTTACTTTGTGGGGCAGGGGGCATATTAAAGACTACAGGTAGTACAACCTAAAGATGGACTTTAAACTGTGGGCAGGGAACAAACACAAGGGAAAAACTACTTGGGGTATGGGCATCTTTATCCTTATCACATCGATTAAACATTGCACATCTACATGTCCTGGGAGATTCAATGATTGTAATAGATTGGTTAAATTACAAATGCAATTTACAAGTAACCTCTCTTAGGGGTTGGATGACAAAGATCAGGGAACTCAATACCCTCTTCACCAACACCAAGTTTTATCATATATATAGGGAAGAGAATATGGAGGTTGATGCTCTATCTAAGCATGCATTACTGGTACCGGAAAGAAGGATCCACTACAGCAAATGGCAGGATCGCCATGAGGGCCCCCCACTTACTTTACGACTCTATCCATGATCGACATAGTAGATTGGACTGAATTCTTTATGTTAACATTGGCCTAATACTTTAACTGTGCTTTTGGTCCACTAATCAATTTCAGATATCTATGTAATCTGTTTTTGGATAGTTTGTTGAGGAGGGAAATAGACTAGTTGTTATACTTTTATAACTTTTGGGTAGGTTGTATTTCTACGTGTTATACTATATTTTGGACTTGGTGATACTTTGTTGATCACAGTTCACATATTTTGGAGGATGGCTATGTTAGTAAGCTATGTATACGTACAATGAGAACAACATATATTAATATATTGAGAAATTTTCTATTGGAAAAAAGGGTCAATAAAGAGAAGAAGCATTTTCTCACTCAAATTGTGTTTTTTGAGTTGAACGATTTATGATTTTTTCCTAAAGAGGCTCCATGCACATATACATAAGTGATTACATGGATTTTGTTTTGGAAGGATACAATTTCTACTTTTCTAAACTAATAAAAAAAATTCACTTTGAAATTCAATTTTTAGTTGGACATAGCACAAGTTGATAGTAAAGGGACTTGGTTTCTAGATGTTACTGATTATTTATGAAGTTACAAAAACCTTGCTTTAATCTTTAGACAAAATTTGTAACAACAATTTTGATATAGGTCATATTGCCTAATGTCCCATTCAAATATTAGGATATAGCTTTAACAACTATTGGAAATTATTCATGTACATTCATTTCCTTGATATCAGAAATTAGTGATCAAGTTTTTACTACCTACACTAGGATATGCATTTACACAGATTTAACCAAATGTATCTTTTACCACATTGTCCTAGAACATCATGGTCAAAGCTAGACTCAATCCTTGTATTGTGAACAAGTTGCCTTTCATTACATACTTTTCGTTGACCATGGTTATGTGACAGCTTCATATCTGAAGGTAAAGTCTTGTCTAGCTCCAAAAAGAAAACTTGAAAGCCTTATTAGTAAAAATACTGAAAGTTTTGCAATCATTAGGTAGATCCAATTAAGAATTCCTATGACTCAGTTCCTACTCCAACAATTGCAATTGTTGTAGTGACTGTGAGTAGGGGAGAATCCATTATTATTTCCATATCTTGAGAAGTAACTCCCTTTATGTTGATTCTCGAGCATGGAAGTCTCTTTAAAACACAAAAGAGGAAAATTTTGGACACAGTGGTATGATATTGTCATTGATGTCAAATAAGGAGTAGAAGAACATTAACCCGAAGTTCATAAGGGAGAACGCACTGCAGAAACACTATTGGGGAGGAATCTTGTCCACTGGTGTAGTTTTCAGGACAAATTATGATCGTCTGATCATAGAGGAAACTTGCGTAAAGAAGAGGAGAATCATGGTCGTCTATTCAAGATTTGGGAATGATTTAGATCGTGAGATATAGATTAAATATAGACCGTCAGATTGACTACTAAGAGTCATGGACCGTCGATTGTGGAAATGACGTACGCATGGTCAGCCCGGAATTGACCACTTTGGATAATATCGAACGAAGGAAATTTGCATGAAGGAATTTTAATCGAAGCCGAAGTTCTGAAGTAAAATTAAGCCATCAAATCTAAGGAGAACTTTGAGATCAATGATATTCGTAAGATCAAGATTTTGTAGCATCAGTCAACTCCAGTGTTAACCACTCCGGCGAAAAGAAGCCAAGAACAGGTAAGATTACCCGAAGTCTGAAGCCCCAAATTTCTGAAGTGAATAAGGATCATCAGATCTGGACAATGCATGATGACAGTTGGATCAGGACAGGCGAGTCCAATTGTGGTCAACTTCGGTGTTGACCACTTCGGCAAAAAAAAGGGTTTAGAACATGTAACTTCACCCGAAGGTCGAAGCTCTGAAGTCACGAAGTAAGACATGTGGCACACACATTGAGAGACCACAACATCATAGTCCACAACACCATGTCAGCGAGGACACATGGCGCATTCAGATGGTGACGAGTATCAAGGTCCAGTTGGCATTTTAGGTATACGTAAGTCAAAAATCTAAGTGACACGTGGAATCTACTCGGCCAGTGCTACATAAGCAGTGATGTCAACAATATACACCACTCTGGGAGTATGTCCTTCAAGGAAAACTAGTTTATACCACCAACAATTGCCCGAAGCGTCGAAGGCCGAAGTCATTCTCAATTGTTGATCAACCAAGTGTAAGGGACGAGGACAAGAGCCATTCACAGTTGTCGATCTGAGATATAGATCAACGAGTATAATCTAGTTCGAAAGTCAACCAAAGTGGTTTGGAAAACCACCCTTCCAAGCTCTGAAATGGTGTGTGTATGACGTCTGGACAGGCGGTTTATGGTTCGGAGGTTGGAAAAAGATTTATCCCTCGCATAAGTTTAACTCCGAAATAATCCTGGCCATCCATAACAACGTTTGATTAAGTCATAGTCATAGGATTAAGCTAGTGGAAGGATAGTGTAAGGATTGAAGTTAGATCGTTTATTTGGTTCCGGGAATCATGCTAACCATCGAATCAACCATTGTGAGAGGTAACCACTTTGGGAAGTTCAAACTTTGGAAGATTAGATGCTTGGAAAGGAGAAATCACACAAAGTCTGGAGTCTGGAGGACTAGGTTCCATCCCCCGGTCATGAGTTACAAACACATAAGCCATGAGGAACTGGAAACATCGCTTAAATTAATAAGCGCACTGTCCTAGCTCCTAGACTTGTGAAGGCTATTAGAATAGGGAAGTGTTGATAAGCAATCCGGTGGTATTTTCTCCGAAGGAGTTGGAAAACTGCAGAAGTCGAAGTTCCAAAACTCTCAAATCTCAAAGTAAACGAGAATCGTCCGCTCAATTGCAGATTAAGTCCTAACCGTCTGATCTACTTCGGAGAAATGCACTCTGGGAGGATTGAATAACTGCAAAGGTTGGAAGTCCCGAAGGACGAAGTTCCGAAATAAAAGGCAGTTGTCCATCTCAATGTCCAAATTAAAACATGACTATTGATCTTGATAAATGATTAAACACATGTTTTGATTAGCACCTAGCCACCGCCTATGGTCATATGGAATAGAAGTCCTGAAGTGTCTCTATGCGAAATTTAACACACATAGTAAGAATTTTATCTCGATCTAAAAGGAGCGTTGAACTAGATAGGACCTAAACTTTTTCCAATACACACAATGCATTAGAAAACTAATCAAAAATCTTAGATTTGATCAATTTAAATTTAGAATGAAATAATGAGGCACGAAATCGAGTTAAAGGAATCGATCCATACCTGTGATCGATTTATGGAAATCCCTCTCATTAAATTGAAAATCTTTCATGATAATGTATGAATAACAATAAAGTAAATATAAATGTTAGTATTGTTAATTTAAATGGAGAGGTGCAATGGTTCAAACAAAGAGACACAATGCTTCATAGCTCACACCAGTTGGAAGACTATATAAGCAATAAAGAGTGGTGAAAAATATGTGTCTTTGTAGTCCAGATCAAAAGATTAAAACAGAAGTAGAGTCCAAGAAGAGGAATTGATGATACTTATGCAGTGGGGGTGGAAGGGAGGAACAAGGAAGGATTCATATCCTTTACTAATTAAAGGAGTTGGTGCTTCCTAGGGTTGGTGCCCTAAAGTTAAGAGAGTTGGTTCTTCCTAGGGTTGGCGCCCTAAAGACAAGGGAGTTGGTGCTTCATAGGGTTGGTGCCCTAAAGAAGGGGATTTGTGTCTCCTAGAGTTGGTGCTCTAAAAAGGATCGGTGTCCTTCACTATTCTTAATAAAACATTGTAATTCATGTCAATTATATTTATATAATTTATTTTAAATACAATTATGTTGTTGATCTACTGTGGTAATTAATAAAATATCAAAGTAATTGTTAATTGTTGAAAAAAAGAGTAATATTGATTCACCCCCCTCTCAATATTTCCAATAGAAAACATGAAAAAGTTTTCTTAAATCGGGAAATGGATCTTGTTTTATTATCTTCAACGGATGCAAAGAAGTAATTGATA
This sequence comes from Picea engelmannii, assembly GCA_009831015.1. Classification (NCBI taxonomy): domain Eukaryota; kingdom Viridiplantae; phylum Streptophyta; class Pinopsida; order Pinales; family Pinaceae; genus Picea; species Picea engelmannii. The sequence continues at coordinate 78,079 of ML823972.1, forward strand.
GTGATAAGTACTCCAATAATCAACAATCTAAAATTTAGTTAAATCAAAGTAACAAAATTCAATGAAAAAATGTTAAAATTGAAAAATATAATCTTTTAATTATGAAAAATTAAATTAATAACTATAATTGTAATAAAATATTTTGAATTAATAAAAAAACTAAAAATTAATTCTTAATTCTTAATTTAAATTTATAAAAATAAAACTACAATATTAATAATTATATAAATAAACATTTTTAATAAAAAGATTAAAAAAAATAAAATTAAACAAAATAATCATTAAATAAACATTTTTAATAAAAAGATTAAAAAAAATAAAATTAAACAAAATAATCATACTTGTGTACCCAACAAAATCTATCATTGACCCACCTATATGCAGAAAATAAGAAACTATCATTCTTAATGTTTTAAGACCATGAATCATTCCACTGATCAATCTTTTCTATCAGTGTTAGATCATGGCAGTTATCTGACCAACTGTCACTTAAACTCAGCCAAAGATAAAGTCAGTGAGCGGGCATGGCAGTTTACAGCTCGTTCATAAGACTGTTTTTGCGTGACAGAGTATCTGTTCAGGTCTCGAGCTACCCAAAGAGAGCATGGATCACCGCTTTGCAAGACTATTATATGCATCACTGTAAAATATTTATATACTGTTGTTTATAAATGAGTAACTTTTTCCCGTGGAAAAAAAAAGACCATGAATCATATGCATGATAAGCATATATTTAGATATAAATATAAATGGGCATAATGAATGTAGACATACTAATGGAAGAATATGATGGTTGAATACTGATTTTCCCACACCAAGCTTCTCTACTTTTAAGGTTAAGGGAAAATATTAAATTTTACTTTTTAACTTTCTTTGTTGTAAGAGCACATGTCATGATAACTCATAAGATGATATGATGATACAAGCATGTGATGTGATGTGCGGGTTCTCCTTAGACTTTCATGTGATGTGATGTCCAGGTTGTCCTTATACTTTCTACATTGATTTTACAACATTTACTTTTATTTCACAAAGAAGAGACAATTTGTTATGGACAATATATCTATAGTACAAGACAAGCCATGTTTCCACATTGTTCATTTTGTTATGGACAACATATCTGTAATGTAATGGACATTTAGTCTAAAATAAGCCATGTATCCATATTGTTCATATTGTTATGGGTAACATATCTATAATGTAGTGGATATTTAATCCAAGAGACACCATGTACCCAGATTGTTCATTTTGTTATGGGAAACATATCTACAATGCAGTGGACATTTAGTCCAAGGCAAGTCATGTACCTACATTGTTCATCTTGTTATAAACAACATATATACAATGCAGTGAACATTTAGTCCAAGACAAGACATGTACCTACATTGTTCATCTTGTTATGAACAACATATTTGTTCAAGACAAACCAAGTACCCACATTGTTCATCTTGTTATCAACAACATATTTACAATGCATTATATTTATTCAAAAAAAGCCATGTACCCACATTGTTCATTGTTATCAACAACATATTTACAATGCATTAGACATTTAATCCAAGACAAGCAATGTACCCCATTGTTCAGTTCATCTTATTATGGGCAACATATTTGCAATGCATTGGACATTTAGTCCAAGACAAGGCATGTACCCACATTGTTCAGTTCAAAATAAATAGACATAAGAAATATTAAAAACACAAGAAATATTCCAAACACGGAGTAGTGGTTTGTCTATCAATTAGTATCCACATTGTTCAATCAATCCAAAACAAGTCGGATAGCAACATTGTTCTAGGACGAATGATGACCTCAACTCCTGTAAAGAAATAAAACCATATTAAAAAGTTGAGATAAAGACTAGTATGGTCAATCTCAGCCACATCAGGATGCAGATACGCCAACACCATGTTCCCCTTGATTTGGAATGGACTTATTCAAACTCACACCTTCGTTTCGAATGGACTTATTCGTACCCACAAATGATGATTAAAGCATTTGATGGCAAACACGACCTTAAAAAAATGTTTTCTTTGTATTTTACCATGGAAGAATTTATATATTCATTGTAATATATATTACAAAATTAAGGATAATAGAGAAATAAAATTATAACATACATATATATATATATGAGAGAGAAAAAGTTAAATTATATTTAGAAGTAGTAATTGATTTATTTATGGGATTAAAGTTACATATTATTAGAAAGTATTTTGTTGTTGGATATAGTCTTGGAAATTACCATAAGGGATATTGGTTTTCATGTGGATACTAGCTAGATTGATACCACTTTTTTGGTCCTAGAGTAAGACCTAAAATTGTTTATGAATGGCTAAGAACTTGTCTTCCTCAAACATAAGGAAAAAGGTTAATGACCTAAAACCCAAATGCATCTAGCATGAGTGGAAGTATAACTCCCTTACAAACCACCAACAAGTCATTTCAAGTAACTTATGTTGTATTTTACCATCTAACTTATATATTCATGGTAATATATATTACAAAACCAATGATAACATAGAAATAATATATATAATTTTCCTTTTGGATAAAAGATTAAATTGTAATAGTGTGTAATATTTGTTTTCATGCGGGGTTAAGGTTAAATACTACTAAAATTCACATGACCCCACTGGAGGTATCCTTAGTGATGACCACAAGGGATATTGGTTTTTTTGTGGATGTTATTTAGCTTGATACCACCTTTTGATATTAGAGTAAAACCTAAAACGTATTTTGACTGGATAAGTACTTGTCTTCCTTGGATGTAAGGAAAAAGGTTAATGACCCAAGACTTAGATGTCTTTAGCAAGAACGGAAGTCTACCCCCTCATAGACCACCAACAAGTCATTTAGTTGGAATATTTTTTCTTGAATAATAGTGATGAGTCAAACCGTATTTATGGATAACAACTAATAATAACTACCCTCACTACCTATTAACAACTAAATTATGATAGGGTTTCCCACCTTTAATGAAAAAATAAGTATAATTTATTATATAAAATATTTTCAAATCATCCCTTATTTTCATAATCTGAAATGAGAAAAATATGTTTTTATGAAAAAGCCAAAAATACATATTATTAGTCCCCATCTCGCAAAAGACTATAGATTTCAGTATGAAGTTAACCTTCTTTGACTTCATATTAGTTAACCCCTTTTTCCAAAATATTTCCAAACTTTTACGAAAATATATATTAAACTTAGTTTTTTGTGAAACAAAAATTGTTTGTCGAATATTTTTATTGGTTAGGTTACTATCGTGGGACTTAATTTCCCCTAGTGTATGTATTTTCATTTTCCTCATTTCTAAGACTTAAAAAATAATTTACTAAATACATAATCCTAAAATCTAATCAATAGTGGCATTTAAATCCATATTGATTACTCTGCAAAAGTATGGATTACTTTGCCAAAACATATCGATTTCTCTCCCATTACAATCAAACATATTACATGTAGCTTTCCTTTGCATCCAATCTTCATTGAAGATGTGGCATGGAGAGGTAGTTGTAGCTAAGGAGGAAGAACTTGTCTTATGGGGGTGATCTTCTAGCGGTGTTTACTATGAGTATAGACAACGGTCGATATGAGTATAACTTGAGATTCCTTGAGACAAACATCAATTAACCACCAACATCATATTGATCATGACCAGACACATCAAGGCAATAACAATAATGGAATCATCTAAGCAGTACCTTTCTTAGCCTGAATATGGCACACTCCCTCCAACAACCCCACCCACTTCATTTGGATGCAACATGCTTGAATCATCTATTATAGTTCATAGAATGCAAAGTTACAAATATGAGAATGATTATCTAGCATCAAGGGATAAAGCATCCATTTTGATAGGTATAAACTATGTTTGAATAATCTATTATAGTTTTGAGAATGCATAATTACAAATATGAGAGTTCCATTGTGGAAGGAAAATTGGTTACCTTTGCCCAATTCCTGAGTGAGTGTCATCTTGAAA
>ML823973.1:20064-52647 GCA_009831015.1 Picea engelmannii
ACTGAACTGATTGGTAGACCTCTATAACCCCTGGAGTCAACACTCCGCCAGGTGAACTTGTAGGAGACTAAGGGTTCTAAGGAATAAGGCCCCCGCCTTATTGCGCGCCCCTTAGAATCATCGTGAACGACTGTCGCAGTCTGCCCTCACGGCATCGTGGATCCTCTCGAACTAGGTAATCGTTAACCTACAGTTTGAGCCACGGCGGGAGTGCTAGCAGGCGGTGGCAGGGCTGCTGTCCACCCCTCTCCCTCAACCTCTCTGCAAATCGTGTGTGGCCCCTTTAATCCATATGTGAGTCTGGTCGGCAAGCTATCGTTAGTCTGCATCATCAACAAGCATGTCAGAAACGTCAACATCAAATCATCAAATCAATGAAACATCATAGTAAATATATCAACCCAAAAGCACACTCCCTGACTCAGTCCGGAGTCCAAGGGGGTTCTACCGATGCCTCTACATCCTCAAGGTCAACAACCCTGCACACTCAAAAAAACTGAGTCAATAGCACCTGTCTACATCAAATAGTAACACATCATGTCATCTGTCAATCGCATCATAATCAAGTATAAATGGTCTAACATCATAAAAGTCCAGATCACTTGCGAGCAAGTGTCCTCAAATAATAAGGGTTCTCAGTGCGCCAGAGCGGGATGTTACATCCTCCAATCTTTACAAAGCGATATCTCCTCAACCGTAAGGAGCCATGTGACATACCACCTATCACTGGAAACAACATGATGTGTACTATCCATCTATGATAGTATTACTTGCAAATACACTGATCTTCATGTCTTTATTCCTCAATCGACTTTGGGTTCCATGACCATACCTTCGGGGCTACATGTAGTCTTCATCAAATGCATCCAACACATATGTTGACATAAACCACTCCGTCAATGACATCTAACTATCCATCTATATCAACCACATCTCTAGGGCTTCCAGACTTCTCCAAGGGTTGACATCAATGACAACCAACTATCCAAACCAACTTTGTGCTCTATATATGAATGCATAAATAATGAATTCATATTAATTCTTAGTATGCTTGAAATGATTCACTTTGAACCTATTTCATAACATTTTTAAAGCAAACTAACCTATTCTTTACATTTTTATAGTATTGCATTTCATGTTACATCCCTGTCTGTCATTGACATAACAAAATCTTATAGGTATTTAGAAAAAAAATTGAGATTTGATTAGGTTACTAAAAACATAGTTCAAATTCTTGAGTACTTAATGTAAATTCTTACTTCTATGTTTTTTGCTTCAAATTTCTCTTCCAAATATAGCTTGAATATAATTAATATGACAACATTTATAACATGCATATGTTACATCTTAACATGCATACATTTTACATTTCTTATTGAAAACTTAAACATAACATTCATTCTCTTACACCATTATTCTTTTCATGCTTAATTTACTTTTCAACATTATCCTTCATCCCATTTTTGGAGGATGCTAGTTATAAGTCTCCTTGTAGCTAATATAATGGATAGTTCTTCCCTTACATGTTTACACTATTCATGAGTATAGAAAGGCAACTATTTGAGGTATTTGGTTAGAAATAATGACCAACTACCAAATCAAAGAACTGAGTAGCAAATGTTCATAATCAATTCCACCAATGAATCACTTTAAATAAAAGTGGTGTAAGGGTAGGCTAAGTACATTTGCATTGTCAAAACTTGCACCGAACTGGCTCATAATAAAGGTGATACCCATGAGGTTGAATCTCTTATGTAGGGCTTGAATTCATGATCGATTACCGAATCAAATAGTGAGTATTGAAGGCTATAACCAACTTGACTAACAACTTCCTTTAAATAAAAGTGACTAGTTGGTTATAGGCTCAATTTATGCATAGTATACTTAGAAAAATAAAGTTGACCAAAAGCTAATATTTTACCATTGATATCATTAATTCAAAAATTAGATGGCCATATTCTAAATATGATGAAAAATTTCCCTCTCTAATTTTGACATGGGCTACATGTTGTCATAGATGGGGTTGTGATATATTCATCAACAAAACTTATAAGACAAGACATAACTATTTGGGGCAATGATAAGAGAAGCATCCCTACCCTAGAATGACAAGTTCCTATTGCAACTTAAGTGAGTTTGAAATTTAGCACCATGATTAAGATTGTAACATCCTGCTCTTGCACACACTGAGCAAACTTATTCTTTGAGGACACTTTCTTGCAAGTGATCCAGATTATTATACTATTGGCCATTTGATTATGATTATGAGGCATTATGGATATGATGATATGTTATTTTGTGTATTTACATAGACAAGTGCTATTGACTGGGTTCTCGTGAGTGTGCAAGACTTTGAACCTCGATGATGCAGAGGCATTGATGAAACCCCTTGCACTCTGGATCGAGTCAGGGAGTGGACTATTGGGGTTTGATTGTTGTTGATATGACATATGTACATTTGATTAGATGTTACGATGATTGATTATTATTGCTGACATGATTCGTTGATGATGTAGGTTGACTATAGCTTACCGACCAGACTCACATGTGGAGTAGAGGGGTCACACACGACCACCATAGAATTGAGGGAGGGGTGTGGACATCAGCCCTGCCACAACCTACTAGCACTCCCACTGTGGCTCAAACTGTAGGTTAACGATTACCTAGTTTGCGAAGACCCACAATGCCGTGAGGGAAGACTGCAATAGTCGCTCATGATGATTCTAAGGGGTGAACAATAAGGTAGGGGCCTTATTCCTTAGAGGCCCTTAGTCTCCCACAATATCACCTAGCGGAGTATTGACTCCAGGGGTTTTGATGTCTACCAAGTCAGTCAAGAGGCGAGTGACACCCTTGGAGCACGTAGTGTGTCCTGAAGGGCACGTCGCACAGGGAAAAATTGAAGAGGCGAGTGGCACCCTTGGAGCACATAGTGCGTCCTGAAGGGCACGTCGCATAGGGAAAACATAAAGAGGCAAGTGGCACCCTTGGAGCATGTAGTGCATCCTGAAGGGCACGTCGTGCAATGAAAACAAAAAGAGGCGAGTGGCACCCTTGGAGAACCTCGTGCATCCTGAAGGACATGTCGAATTTTAACTGATAAGTGAATAAACCTAGACGACCTTAGAACAAATGATGTGTCAAGTAAGATTTAAAAACAATTTCCTTAATAAAAATGTCACCCAACCTAGGAAATTAAAATCTAGGTCTAAGTGACACTTGTGGTAAAAAATAATAATAATAGTTAAACATGTATTGAGAAGGGGGTAAGAAATTCAATTATTTTATTAAAATAAAATTATATTGGGGGATTAAATTTTTAAAAGGGAAATGATTGTTTTATCTACTTATGCTAATTAAATTTTAATAATTAAAAAGGAAAAAGGGAAAGAGGTGGTTTTTCTACACTTGCTAATTTGAGTTTTAGTTAAAAAGGGAAAGAGGGAAACTTAAAAAAATAGGAAACTAAGGGAAAAAGGGGAAACATAAAGAAAAATGGAAACGTAAGGAAAAAGATGAATGTCTAAATTAGTAAAGAATTTTGCCTTTAAGAACTTGCTAATTATGAACTCAACTAGGAATTTAGTAAAGGCGTAAGTCATTTAAGATGTGTAAGGGGATATTGGGACACCAAGGAGCAATTTTAGGAATGACTTTAGGTGGGTGAGGGAAATAGGATTAATTAAATAATTAATGAAATTAAATTCTGGTGCAACTAGGGGGATGGGTGACATTTGTGTGGGGGAGGTTTTTCTGAATTAAATTAATGAAAATTAAATTAAATGGGAATTTGGGAAAGAAATCACTTAGAAACCCTATAAAAAGGATGGAGGAGGAGCAGTATGGATCTCATATTTTATGTGTAACATTACGCTACAGAATTTTTGTCTTGACTGACTTATCTTGTGGGAGTTGGGATACCCAGCTCGGGTAACGAGTGGTAGCTTGACCTTGTGAGGCGAGCTAGGTGCTAGTTGTTCTTTGGTTTAGTGTGTGTGGCCCCTTTGTGGCTTGGGGGGCTCAGGGGGAAGAATATTACTCCTAGCATTGGCTGGGAGGTACCGGTGAAGTCACATCAGTCAACAAGCGGGAGTTGGACGGAGCACACGCGGGACAACGACTCAGAGTTTTCACTTTGGACTACGATACGCAGGCATTTATTTGAATGGTATATTAATATTTTTTTCTTGTCCTTTCATTACTGTACTTCTATTGTGTAACGAAATGTGTTTTAATCAACATTTTTAATCGAGAACTTAAAGTCATCATCGCTTTACGCTCGCTTCTTTGAATTGATTTCCTTGGTAACCCAATCCCTGATTGCTATGACTGTTTTGTTTTGTTTTATTGATTGTTATGAAGAGATTGTGCTTTGTCTTATGTACTTATCCCTAGATCATTAGTCCATGCCTGAGCAGTCGGCCAGGAGCCGAATCGACGGTCGTCACTTCGATGTTAATAGACCTATAGATTCTAATGCCCTGCTTTTCTATACGTGGATGATGAGTGAAGGATAACGTTTTCCCAACCATCTACCTTAATTCTCTCTACGTTGATTGATTCTTTGCCTAATAATTAGTCTTTGCGCCCTCTGGTGAATGAGTATCCTTGCGTTTTTGTTGATTCATTATCGAATGATTGATTTTATTATGCTCGGATTTTGGAATTTGTTTTACTGTTGAAATAACAATTATAGGCATCCAGAGTTGAATTCGCTTTTTTTTGGGTTGGATAAACCAGTACCTGTGTCCAGTTTTTATTTCATTGTACTCCTGAATTTAACACTTTTCCTACGTTTTAAAGAAACACAATCCCCCAGTGAATCTCATTGTTTAGAGATCTTTATATAGGATTAATTCTTGTATTTACACAGTGTTTTTTTCATATCAATATACATCAAAATTATACTATTGACAGTAACTATATCACAACTTATACTACTGACAACAAAAGTGAATTAATATACATGAGTTTATCCAGCAATAGATTTTTAATTTAATTTGATTGTCTGTGATTTCGTGGCCCAACACATTGATTTTACACAACACTCACCACACTGATTTTCTGAGCTATGTTACACATTTATTGGCTGCGATTTGTTGCATATATATTTGACTGCGGAATTACATACATTGTGCGACTACGATTCCACACATTTGGTGCGACTGTGATTTCACATATTTTGTGTGCACTGTGACTGCGATTTTAATAGATAGTGGTAATCTATTTCATTATTAAATGACAATGAGTTTAATATATTGAAGGACAGACAACTATATTCTATACTTATTGACAACGTTTTATATAATCTAGACAACTTTAACCATGCGTGTTGGTTTACCCAACCACTTCTGGAGTTAATGGGCAGCGACCTCATTCTTTTTTGTAAGCAACCAACTTATAAGGAAATCTCACATCAAAAGTTACAGCTACGTTGTTTAATTCCTTTCCAGTCTCTATTGGGGTGGGAATCGGGAGCAATAAAGGTGCAAGTCTCAGTAATCGCAACAATCCGATTTTTCCTGTGTAATTTTGATAGAAAATTATATACCTGCATTGTCTTAGTGGAGCTTTGATATTTTATATGGTTCTATCAAGGTTTTATGTTATGTATTTATTGAAATTTTATCAGGTGTTTAAGGCTTCTCTTCATTTTACACTTTTGTTGTGGTGCTGGAATTTTAAAACATAGTCGGACTCATTATTCAACCAAGGACAACATATAGTAAAACATTTTACTCCATGATGTTAAATGTACATAAATCATAAACTCCCATGAAAATAATAGAAAAAATAACGACGCGTAAAGACAGTGTAACGATGAATTTTTAGGAGTTCACTCTACAACCAACAAATCGTGTATTTGACAGAGTTTCCTTGATTTAATGAACATCGAATTTATGTGCATTGTTGTTGTGAATGACGGTGAATTGATTGTAGCATTTGACCGTGAAATTGGTTGGGTAAATTTATTGCATTGTATGACTATGTAGTGGCAACGATTTGACTATGTAGTGGCAACGATTGACTGTGTAATGGCAACACTTATGACTATGTATTGGCAGAAAGGTTATACTTGAATGGCAGTGAACTTAGATAGCATTTGTGGATGCGTTGAGACCGTGTAGTAGTTGCATCTTATGGCTAGGAATAACTACATTTATGGGTGACTGTGTAGTTGTGGAGTTAGTTACCTTCTTAAAATTTGGGTTTCCTATAATTGAACCTGCATAGAATCTGGACACCTAAATGACTGTAATAACTGGTTGGGTGGTCATGTAATATTCCGCTAAGTCTCCTAGTTAAGTAATACTTACAGTCAAATTCCTTCGAGTTTTCTACTATTACCCTTTGATTGATTGACACGTGTTAGGCATGCGTAGAATTGAATCCATTTTGGAACTTGATCATTTAAATTATCTTTATAAAAACTTGTTTCTATGTTATTTAAGTTATCTTTAAAAAAACTTTGTTTCTACGTTAATGCAGTTATACTATTTGGATCTTAAATTAATATTTTGTTGTAAATTATATTAATATTAAATATATGAGTAAGGTAAAAGATAATATTACATATTACCGAGATTAATTACTTCTTAGAAAAATGTGTTATACATAATGTATGGCTATTACTAACTATTAGGTAATTATTGTTAGACAATTGCTTTTAGAAAGGGGGGTTGCAAGTTAGTCATTGATTGTAATTCAAATTATTTCTTGGGATTGGGATAAAAATCGAAGTTAGATAGAAGATATATGGTTGCGCTCAACATATTGTCTGATTCCATAGGAATTTAAATTATTGTGGATCTCCTTTCAATTAAAGATATAATTGCAATTGTAAATTGTATTGTAGGAATTAGCTATGTGGACATGCTATTTTATGTTAAACATCAATAACTAGATCTTAAGATGACTCCTTATCTGACTTGAGCAAGTGTCTCAACTTATACCATAAAAATTTAGTTATAGATAGAATTAATAATCTTCCTTTATGATTGAGACATATGTAGAAATTATCTCAAGGCATGTTCTGAGGGTCACCCCTGACAGATATGAAGAGTTTTGTTGGGTTTTAGTTACACCCAATTCTTAGGAAAGTAAAACTTCATGCCATGTTATGTTTGTGATTTTTACTGAATTAGAATTGAAGTGGAGAATTCTTTCTTAGTAGAGTAGTGGTTTATGTCATTAAATGAGAAGGATATCTGCACAAGTAATAATGTGGCTAGAAGAAATTGTAAGGTGTAGGGAAGAATGTTGTTTTACATCCTTTAGTTGGATCTCAATTTACTCCCTCCCAGTGTCGTGATGAGTAGTTTTTTTTTTTTTAATTGTTCGTTCCATTACGTTAGATGAAGAATTCCTTTAGACACTACTTGATTTGTCTTAACGTGTTTTACAAAAAATACATTACTTCATTATAGTCGTTTACCTTTATGTTGTGTACAGAGGGGTCCTTACATATGGTATCAGAGCGGGTTCAACCCTGCGATTGTGGATCGCCAGGCTTTCCACGATAGTAAACCCTTGAGTATTTAACCTAACACTACTAAAAATTTAACGTATCCATGTGGTGATCTCGTTTAGAGGATGCCACAAAGGTTTGCGACGTGGTGCCATGGAAGGAGATGTGACGCCTCCAGAGGTGCCCGCACCCTCAGAGTCTAACCCCAAAGGGGAAGAATAAGTCCTTCGACTAGATTTGATGGTCATAACGGATGATGATGGTCTAACAGGATCCTTCTAGAGATTGTTAGAGGCCATTACTCACCATCTGTACTGAGATGAGGCTGGGGTACCTGTACCCCTGAGGGTCTGTAACGCGCCCTTGCCAGTACCATTAGCATTCATCGAGAATTCGAGAGGGATGAGTTCTCAAGACTACGAGTGCCATGAACGGCTGCGCCTTTGAGGCATGGTTGTAGAGCAAGGTGATGTGCTTCACTCTTTGCAGTTATGACCTCGAGCATAAAGATCCATAGGGCAGTCTTTCAGCTAAAGGGGAGTGCTCTTCTATGGTGGAAGATGCTCCTACCGCAATTGAACATGGTCATCGAAGATGTGTCATGGGAATTGTTCAAGAAACGGTTACAAGAGTGGCTTCTATCCGAGGAATTCATTGAGCATCAACTCAATGAGCTCAACACCTTGCGACATAGTGGCCGTATGGTGCCAGAGTATTAGGCCCGATTTTGGAGTTGTTCATATTCTCCGCACCAAATTATAGAGAAATTAAGGTCAACAAGTTTGTGTTTGGCCTTAGTGTTAGGATTTAGTTTCTACTTTGGGTACCAGGAATACTAGGCCGAAGAAAGTGTGTTAGAATGTGGGGAGCCACATTTCCATCACGACTGCCCAATGGAGAGGACTAGAGCATCTGGATCGGTTGGGCCCACTACCATGGGAGATTTGGGAAAGTCCCATCGGATTCATGTAGCGATGAATAACCTCCAGGAAGAGCACCAATCGACTATGCTCAAGATGTCAGGTACTATCGCTGAAAAGACCCTTATCATTTTGGTAGATCCAGGTGCTACCGAAGGTTATGGGCTGTAGCCTTAAGCTAGGAGAGTTTTGTCACTAGGGCCAACCGGTACATCACGATCTTAGGATCTTGTGACGTTGTGATCGATATGGACTGATTGGAATCGCATGAGATGATACTCAACTGTAAGAGAAACAATTGAGCTTGGTCGATGATGAGGGGAAAACACGTGTGATTGTAGGTTGGAGCCAGGGAGTGTCCCTGAGGTTCATCTCTTCCTTATAGTTACGGAAGAGCATGCGCAAGGGATGTAAGATTTATGCAATCCTTGCGTTATACGAGAAGGGAGCAACTAAAGTTATAGAAAACCTTCCGGTGATGATTGAGTTTGCGGACGTCTTCCCTGAGGGGTTACCTAGGATGCCCCCAGAGAGGGATTTGAAATTTACCATAGACCTAAAACTGGGGACTAAACCGATAGCAAGAACACCTTATCAGATGTCAACCCCGGAGTTACAGGAGTTAAAAAGGAAACTGAAGGAGTTGTTGGACCTAGGACTTATACGTCCAAATGTGTCAATGTGGGGTGTTCCTGTTATTTCATATAGAATAAGGATGGGTCGTGGAGAATCTGCATTGATGTAACACACCCACTACGAAATTTAAAATTTTTTCGCCTTTTCTTCTTTTCTCTGGGGAATAGAATTTCCTCGAGTCCCTACGGGACCTGATACAGATCCTGTCATCCCTTATCCACACTCATATAATCGAAGGTTATGGCCAAAGGCCTTACCGGAGGGTACTCATCGACTTTCGCGATATGGGAAATCGTGATACAGGTATTCCCTTGTTCATTTCAGGATTTCATCCATCGAAATTTCGCGGCTAGCGAATTACCCTTGAGAGTCCCGGGCACCGGAAAGCCGAAACACCAAAGACATGTGAGCGAATCCATTTCGGGACTTCGCCTATCGGGATTTCGCAAGTCGGGAGTTCGGGGGATGCGATGATAGAAGGTCTCACATCGGGGTCTTCTGGGAGCTGAACTCTGAATTACTAACTCTAAACATACTACCCTGTTTCGGTATTTCTACCATCGGGAATTTGGGATATCCGACGACAGGAGGTCTCGCACTTAGGTTTCCCGGGAGCTGAAACTTCGAAACCTTAACATACGTATAGTTGTATATATGTGACGCTCAGTCCATTCCATGAATTCGCTGACTAGGTTTTCAGGACTGGTGAGCATAAGCAAACTTACTGTCAGGTATCCCGAGTGCCGAAACACCGACGCACCAAATACCATCCGGGTTAAGCCATTTCGGGACTGACGTGTACAAGAATACTGACCCTTAGGTTTCCCGATTGCCAAAACACTGAAACACCAAGGCTTACCCATGCTAGACCCTTTTTCCGGATCTCATACTTCAGGATTTCGCAATGGGTAATGACAAGAAGTCTCACTCCTAGGTTTTCCCGGGGGACGGAACACCGAAAACTCATAGCTACTCCGTCCTATTATCATTTCAGGATTTCGCGAATCGGAGATTTGGGACTTATGAGTATAAAGGGACTCGCACTTAGGTATCCTAGGTACTGAAATGCTGAACTATCCTATCTCATCCACTCCTTAAACTATTTCAGGGTTTCGGTTATCTGGATTTCACGGGTCGCGATGATCAGGGTTCTTCCCCTTTGTCTTCCCGGGTACCGAAACGCCGAAATGATTACTGACAGCCAAGTTTCCTATAAATGGATAGTCCCGATACCCCCATGAACTCTGGGGAATCTACGGTCCCGATTCCTTTTCTACTTACGAAGATAAAAGGGAAGGGGTTGAGGCATTAATGCCCTCGTTTCTTCCTCCAATCTAATGATCATGACTGACCTCAGGTATTCCGACAAGATCTCGTCTGTCAATCGATACTTATCGACATGCTTCCATTTTGGTATTTCACGGGTCGGGGTTTCGAGACTCACGAGTGCAAGAAAACCCGCACCTAGATACTCCGGGTGCCGAAACTTCGAAAACTCTTAATTTACCCCCATGCTAATAATTCAGGATTTCACAAGTCGGGGTTTCGGGACTTGTGAGTGCAAGGGAAATAACCCTTGGGTATTTCGGGTACCGAAATGCCAAAATGTTGAGGTCTACGAGGACCATTCTCCCTCGTGCAAGGTTTTGAGACTTAAACTATAATATCCTTCTTCGGGTCCTCAGGTAATTTACGCCAGGTTTTGAAGACCAGACTGGAAGGTCTTCTCAAAGGTAAGGGAGTGGTCTCGAAAGGGTGCCTTCATGGGGAAACCTATCCAAGGCATCAGGTAGGACAACACAGGAACAAATATCCCGAGAGAAGACTTGAAAATATGTATTAGTTCATCATATATATACATATATAAACATAAACCATACGTGGTCTTTCCAATAAAAACATGCAGCCATCATTTCTGATCAAAACACCATGCAGACAGTCTTATACTGAAACCATTCATAATTGCAAAGACTATGAACATACATGTCAGCATATAAATTTCAAGATACAAGATATAACACTTATCAGAAAAACACCAGGTGATGCAACTGCTGAGAGGGGTGCTCGTTTCCACCCAACCGTACACTCAACGATTCCGAATAGATTTACCACTAGCCACCCCTGAGATGAGACCACGATGCTGTGAGACTAAGTCTCTGTTCACCAGTGACCGAGAACGAAGGTTACTCTCCTTCTTCTCTGCTATCACTCACTCTATAGTTTTTCTAGAGTTCTTCCGATCTCTCCTCCTCTTTCCCTTGCGTCTGCCCCTTTGATCACACACTCTTCCTGCCTTTTCTATTTTCAGCGAGGTTGTGTGTGGCACGATATTCCTCGTGGTGATTAGGTCTGAGGACTCTATGGATGGGTGGTTCACCCCCATCCCTCATCACTCATGAGGAGCCATTTACCTACCAACCTGGTGAGTGATTTAATTTGGGGCCAACGAGCTACTCTTGGTTCTTCGGGCCAGTGAAGTCCAAATATAGTATTGGTTTCGGTGGAAGTTAACACCACCATTCCAGATGCCTTCCACCACCTTTCTTCAACCATCATGGTCTCTTTTTCAACACATCCCCCTCTCAGAAGTCCTACAATATATATATTCATAATATTATTTACATTCATCGACCTTTTTCATAAGGTCCATTCACATCACACATTCACATTTCTGATTTTGCCACAATACTTGGCTAGTATAGTTATTGTTACAGATTGGGGGAAACAGGGTGTTACAATTCCCTCCCTCTTAAAGGAACATCATCCTCGATGTTCTATCTATCAACTTGATATGCATGTACAGATGTAAACAAAATCGGATATGCTTGTTTCATGGCATCCTCCATTTCCCATGTAGCCTAATCTGGGCCAAAATGTTTCCACCACACCTTGACCTGTGCAATGGTTCAGTTCCATAGTGGGGTTTCCTTTCTGTCCAGTATGTATTGAGGTTTTGGTAGAAATTCTCCCTCCAGTTCCACCTAGATCACAGACCAGTCAATTATATGGTTAGCATCATGTACATATTTCTTCAATAATGAAACATGAAAAACATTATGTGCTTTTACTGTGGGAGGAAGTGCTAGCCTATAGGCTACAGGTCCCACTCTATCTAGAACCTCAAAGGGTCCACAATACCGAGGTGACAACTTGGCACAAGCTCCTATTTTCAGGGAACTCTTCCTGGGTCTAACTCTGAGATATACATGATCTCCTATCTTGAACTCTCTTGGCGTTATCTTTTGGTCGGCATAACTTTTCTGTCGGTTTGGAGCAACCTTCAAATTTTGTTTTATCTGAGTCACTTACTATTCCATTTCTTTCAACATGTCGGGTCCAAAAGAAATCCTATTTACGGGATTATTCCAGTTGACTGGAGTGTTACACGGCCTACCATAGAGGACTTCGAAGGGACTCATCTTTAAGGATGCTTGGTAGCCATTGTTGTAGGCAAATTCTACGAGTGGCAGGTAGTCTTCCCACTTCTTGGGTTGATGCATTACATGCATTCTTAGCATGTCTTCAAGTATTTGGTTCACTCTTTCTATCTGTCCGTCGGTTTGAGGGTGATAGGCAGTGCTAAACAACAATTTGGTCTCTAAACCCTCCATCAATGATTTCCAAAAGTTGGAAGTGAACTTCGTGTCTCTGTCAGACACGATCTCTTTTGGCATGCCATGCAGTCTAAATATCTCCTTCATGAATACCTAGGAAATATCTATTGCCTTGCAAGTCGATTTGATGGGGATGAAATGAGTAGACTTACTCAATTTATCCACTACTACCATGATGGCATCATTCTATTTGGTCGAGGTTGGTAATTCGGTGATGAAGTCCATGGAGATGGTTTCCCATTTCCATTCTGGGATTGGTAGAGGTTGTAATAATCCCACTGGGTGTCGATGTTCTTCTTTTACCTATTGGCATTCTATGCATTTGGCTAGGTACTCAGCTATGTCTTTCTTCAATCCAGGCCAATATAATTGTTTCCTGGTGGCCGTGATCATTTTCTGATATTCTGGATGACCAGTATAGGGTATTTTATGTAGTTCATCCATAATGAACCTCTTCAAGTCATCACAATCTGGAATATACAGTCTGCTTCGGTAAGTGAGCAGACCTCCTTCCATCATCTGGTAGCCTCCATACTTTATCCCTATGGGTTCTTGCTGTAGGTATGAGGTCATGGTCTGGAAGAATGTGTCTGTCTCTTGTGCATTTCTAACTCTTTCTTTGACATCCATCTCGCAGGTACTCACCGCGACCAGGTGAATTGTTTTCATACTTCAGCTAAGGGCATCGGCCACCCGATTTTCTTTTCCTTTAATGTGTTTGATTTCAAAATCAAACTCACTAAAGAGGGTCATCCACCTAGCTTGTCTGGCATTGAGCTTCGGTTGGTCAAACATATATCACAATCCATAGTGATATGTCATAAGTACAAATTTTCTTCCCAGGAGGTAATGCCTCCACATTTTCAAGGCATGCACTATGGCAGCCAGCTCTAGATCATGGGTCACATAGTTTACTTCTTGCTCATTCAATTTTTGGGATTCATAGTAGACCACACTTCCTCCCTGCATAAGGACTCCTTCGAGCCCTTCCTTACAGGCATCTGTGAACACAAGGAATTTGGCTTCAGGATCGACGATCTTCAACATGGGTGTGTGGGTCAGTAGATGTTTCAGGGTTTGAAATCTTTCTTCACATTTTTGTGTCCACGTGAATTTTGTCCCCTTCTTCTGGAGGGCAGTGATTGGACAACCAATCTTGGAGAATCCTTTTGTAAATCTCCTATAGTATCCTGCTAATCCCATAGAGGATCTAATATCCGAAACATCCTTTGGGGTAGGCCATTCCATGATAGACCTGATTTTATCAGGGTCTACTACTACTCCTTCTTCAGATAGAACATGGCCTAAGTAATGTATTTGCTTCTGGAAGAATTCACATTTTCTGAATTTGGCATAGAACTGATGTTCTCGTAGTACATGCAACACAATTCTAATATGCTCTTCATGCTCTTCTCCATTCTTGGAGTAAATTAATATATCATCAATAAAAACCAACACAAATTTGTCTAGGAATTTGCTGAGTACATTGTTCATCAAGCACATGAAAGTGGCAGGGGCATTGGTTAACCCAAATGGCACTACCACAAACTCATAGTGACCATACCTCGTCCTGAAGGCAGTTTTGGGGATGTCTTCACCCTTGATTCGGACTTGATGGTATCCAGACCTCAAGTCAATCTTCGAGAAAATAGATGCACCCCCCAATTGATCGAATAGGTCATCAATCCTGGGAAAGGGGTACTTGTTCTTTATGGTTACCTTATTGAGTTGTCTATAATCTATACACAGCCTAAGGGTACCATCCTTCTTTTTCACAAATAGGACTGGTGCTCCCCATGGAGACACGTTGGGCTAGATATAGCCCTTATCCATCATTTCTCTCAATTGCAATTTGAGTTCAACTAGTTCAAGTGTGCTCATCTGGTAAGGTGTCCTAGACACCAACACCACTCCCGGTGCAAGTTCTATCGAGAAGTCTATGTCCCTTCTCAAAGGTAGACCTGATACCTCTTCTGGAAACACATCTCTATATTCTCTCAGGATAGGGTGATCGTCGGGGCTTGGTTTGTCACCTTCGATTGTTTTCAACACCTGTATTGCATATAGGGGACATCCCTTTCGGCAATACTTTCTCATTTGCAGAGTTGATATTTGTCTTACTGAGACAGGTTTTTAGATCCCTTGAAGGGTTATCCTTTTCCCTTCTTTACTTACGCATTCTAAGGTTTTATGGTAATAGTTCAATCTGGCTTTATGGGAGGCTAGTTAGTCCATACCAATCAACAGTTCATACAATCCCAGGGGTAATTTTTTAAGGGTTTCTTGGGTGGGGAATTTACCCAACATCAATTGGCAGGCTAGTATAACCTCTGCTACCCTTCTTTTGGTACCAGTGGCTAACTGTACCAACCATGGCTTGGTACGTTTTTGTGGATATAGTTTACACTTATCAACAGCTTTAGGGGCTATATAACTCAAATTTGAACTAGGGTCAATCAAAACAGACACTAGATGGTTGGAAATCATACCTTCTATTTCCACCACTGAAGCTTGGTGGTCAGCCTAGTTATTATCCAAGGCTAGATAAATTTGCGGCACACTCATGGCCACATCATTGATGGTGGTAGCTTCCTGGATGTTATAAATCCTCCGACTATTCTATTGTCGGTGTGGACAGTCTCTCAGTAGATGTTCTTCTCCACAACCCCAACATTTCAAAGGTTCTCTCTTTGGGTTATCAGTCTTTACTGGGGCGGATCCAAAAAGTTTATTTCTACTCAAGGAGGGAAAGTTCTGCTAGTGTACACTTTGGGCTGGGAAGCTCATCCTTGAGTTCTTTTTATAGTCCTTAAATATTGGGGATTTAAACCCCTTTTTCTGGAATCCTGAACTATTCTTCGGTTTCCAGCCTTCGCGAGGTTCTGTTCGATGCCCAAGCTGTGCATAACAATATCTTGCCTTTCGGATAGTATCTTCTAGGGTCTTTGGTTCGCCAAATTCAATCCTGTTCTTATAGTCCTTAGGTAGTCCACTGATGAATCGTTGCACCTTTTCCTTTTCTGCTTTTATATAAGGTACATACCTCAGCAACTCAAGGAATTTGTTGACATATTATTCTATAGTGAGTTGTCCAAGTTTGAGTTCATAAAACTCTTTGGTCTTCTCGTCGAAATATTTTTCCAACAAATACTTCTTCCGGAAGTATTTCTCAAATTGCTTCCAGGACAGGTCCTCTTCGTGAACCCCTTTCACATTCTTAAGATCATCCAACCAAATGGAAGCCTTTCCGTTCAAGTTGAAGGTGGCCACTCGGGCCTTCAAATTTTCTGAAAAGTCATGAACTCTGAAATATTTCTTTAGTCCAAGTAGCCAGGCCTCTGCTTCCTCTCCCTTCTTTATTTCACCGTCGAAGGAGGGTGGTTTGGCTTTTCTGAATTATTCAAATTTACGACCTTTGGAAGGCTTTTGCTTCTTCTATTTCCTTTGGGAATAGGAACTGGTTTTGCTACTAGAAGAGCCCTTTGAATCGCCTTCTTCCTTCTTAGAGGAATCATCCGCCGCTTGTCCTTTACCTCTGGGGTGGACCTTTTTCAAGGTTCTCCTCTTAGTGTGGCCACTGATATGACCATGTTTCTGTACCTCAAGTTCATGCTGCATTTGTCTTTGTAGGTCAGATAAGCTCTGCAGTAAAACTACATTAATTTCTGTTTGCTTTTCTTGTTCTTTCATCATTCTCTCATTGTCAGCTTTGCAGCTTTGTAATTTGACCATGAGGCTCCTCACAGTCTCGGCTAGATCTGGAGGGGTCCCTACTGCCCTCCTTTCGTCAGACTCTTCATCTCTATTGTGGGAGCCTTCCCCCACTTCATGGTGAGTCACCATTTTATACGTCTGTAATTTCTCATGGCTAATCGTCCACTTAGGTGAAAAAGACAAATGCTGGTTGTTAGTCAATATTTATGTTTATTTATAACCAATACATAATTCATATTTTTCTCATGCAGACACAATAGGGGTTTTTCATTCTTAACTTCTTCTTTTGATTAGGAAGGTTAAGACATGGGGTTACTCCTTTTAGGAGTGTTTCGAACAAAGCATCTGTGCAACTCGTTCATGAGCCCAAGTAGGCCAAGTGTTGTAACCATGCTCTGATACCAACTTGTAACACACCCACTACAGAATTTAAAATTTTTTGGCCTTTTCTTCTTTTCTCCAAGGAATAGAATTTCCCCAAGTCCCTATGGGACTTGATACAGATGCTATCATCCCTTATCCACACTCATCTGATTGACGGTTATGGCCATAGGCCTTACTGGTGGGTACTCATTGACTTTCGTGATACGGGAAATCATGATATAGGTATTCCCTTATTCATTTCGAGATTTCATCCATCGGAATTTCATGGCTAGAGAATTACCCTTGAGAGTACTGGGCACCGGAAAGACGAAACCCCAAAACCATGTGAGCGAATCCATTTCGGGACTTCTCCTATCAGGATTTTGCAAGTCGGGAGTTCGGGGGATGCGATGACAGAAGGTCTCACATCGGGGTCTTCTGGGAGCCGAACTCTTAATTACTAACTCTAAACATACTTCCCTGTTTCGGGATTTCCGCCATCGGGAATTTGGGATATGCGACGACAGGAGGTCTTGACAGGTTTCCCGGTAGCCGAAACTCTGAAACCTTAACATATGTATAGTTGTATATATGTGATGCTCAGTCCATTCTGGGAATTCGTTGACTGGGTTTTCGGGACTGGTGAGCATAAGCAAACTTACCGTCAGGTATCCCGGGTGCCAAAACACCGACGCACCAAATACCATCCGGTTAAGCCATTTCGGGACTGACATGTACAAGAAGACTGACCCTTGGGTTTCCTGGTTGCCAAAACACTGAAACACCAAGGCTTACCCACTCTAGACCCTTTTTCCAAATCTCATACTTCGGGATTTAGTGATGGGTAATGACAAGAAGTCTCACTCCTAGGTTTTCCCGGGGGCCAGAACACCAAAAACTCATAGCTACTCCGCCCTATTATCATTTTGGGATTTCGCAAATCAGAGATTTGGGACTTGTGAGTATAAAGGGATTCACACTTAGGTATCCCGGGTATCGAAATGCCGAACTATACTATCTCATCCACTCCTTAAACTATTTCGGGGTTTCGATTATCGGGATTTCGTGGGTCATGATGATCAAGGCTCTTCCCCTTTGTCTTCCTGGGTACCAAAACACCGAAACGATTATCGACAGCCACTTGTCCTATAAATGGATAGTCCCGATACCCCCACGAACTCTGGGGAATCTATGGTCCCGATTCCTTCACTACTTACGAAGATAAAAGGGAAGGGGTTGAGGCATTAACGCCCTCGTTTCTTCCTTCAATCTAACAGTCGTGACTGACCTCAGGTCTTTCGATAGGATCTCGTCTATCAATTGAAACTTATCCACATGCTGCCATTTCAGGATTTCATAGGTCGGGGTTTTGGGACTCTCGAGTGCAAGAAAACTCGCACCTAGATACTCCGGGTGCCAAAACTCTGAAAACTCTTAATTTACCCCCACACTAATAATTTGGGATTTCGCAAGTCGGGGTTTTGGGACTTGCGAGTGAAAGGGAACTCACCCTTGGGTATTCCGGGTACCAAAATGACGAAATGTTGAGGTCTACGAGGACCATTCTCCCTCATGAAAGGTTTTGAGACTTAAACTATAATATCCTTCTTTGGGTCCTCAGGTAATTTACACCAGGTTTTGAAGACCAGATTGGAAGGTCTTCTCGAAGGTAAGGGAGTGGTCTCGAAAGGGTGCCTTCATGGGGAAACCTATCCAAGGCATCAGGTAGGACAACATAGGAACAAATCTCCCGAGAGCAAACTTGAAAATCTGTATTAGTTCATCATATATATACATATATAAATATAATCCATACATGGTCTTTCCGATAAAAACATGCATCCATCATTTTTTATCAAAAAACCATGTAGACAGTCTTATACTGAAACCATTCATAATTTCACAGACTATGAACATACATGTCAGCATATAAATTTCAAGCTACAAGATATAACACTTATCAGAAAAACGCTAGGTGATGCAACTGCTGAGAGGGGTTCTCGTTTCCACCCAACCATAGGCTCAATGATTCCGAATGGATTTACCACTAGCCACCCCTGAGATGAGACCACGATGTTGCGATACTGAGTCTCTATTCGCCAGTGACCGAGAACAAAGGTTACTCTCCTTCTTCTTTGCTATTACTCACTCTGTAGTTTTTCTAGAGTTCTTTCTATCTCTCCTCCTCTTTCCCTCGTGTCTTCCCCTTTGATCGCACACTCTTCCTGCCTTTTCTCTTTTCGGTGAGGTTGCATGTGGCATGATCTTCCTCATGGTGGTCAGGTCTGAGGACTCTATGGATGGGCAGTTCACCCCCATCCCTTATCACTCATGAGGAGCCATTTACCTACCAACCTGGCGAGTGATTTAATTTGGGGCCAGCAATCCGCTCTTGGTTCTTCGGGCTAGTGAATTCCAAATACGGTATTGGTTTTGGTGGAAGTTAACGCCACCATTCCAGGTGCCTTCCACCACCTTTCTTCAACCATCGTGGTATCTTTTTCAGCACACCCCCCTCTTAGCAGTCCTACAATATATATATTCATAATATTATTTACATTCATTGACCTTTTTCATAAGGTCCATTCACATGACACATTCACATTTCTGAGTTTGCCACAATACTTGGCTAGTATAGTTATTTTTATAGACTAGGGGAAACAGGGTGTTACAATTGACTATTGTCAATTGAGCAAGGCAACGATCAAGAATCAATACCCGTTCCCAAGGATTGATGATCTGTTTGATCATATGAAAGGCGTGACGGTGTTTTCAAAGATTGAATTGCGATCAGGGTATTACCAGTTACGAATCAAGGAGGATGACATCCCTAAGACCGCATTTTAGGATGAGGTTGGGATATTACGAGTTTACTTTTTTACCTTTTGGATTGACAAACTCCCCTAGGGTATTTATGAGTTTGATGAATGGGGTGTTCCGCGAATACTTGGACAAGTTCATCCAAGTATTCACTGATGATTTTTTATTTACTCTCAGAAGATGGAGGAGCATGACGAGCACTTGTGCTTGGTACTACAATTTCTATGAGAGAACAAACTATTGGGAATTTGTCTAAATGCTCATTTTAGCATTCAAAGATTCACTACCTAGGGCATGTCATCTCCGGCGAAAGTATCATTGTGGACCCAAAAAAGGTCGAGGCTATTACGGAATGGCCTACGCCAATGAATGTCCCGGAAGTGCGTAGCTTCATGGGTTTAGTAGAATACTATCGATGGTTCATCGAGGGTTCTGAAAGATAGAAAATCCTATTACGAAATTGAATAATAAGAAGAAGAAGTTTGTTTAAATCGAGAAATGCGTGGAAGCATTTTAGGGGCTTAAGGAGTTGTTGACAACAACACTAATACTAAAGGTCTCTGACCTGGACATGGACTTCTTGTTATGCATTGATGCATCCAAAGAAGGCTTAGGCGGAGTCTTGATGCAAGACGATCGAGTGATCGCTTACATCTCGAGAAAGTTGAAAAGGAATGAGGAGAACTATGCGACGCATGATTTAGAGTTGTTAGCCATTTTTTATGCCTCGAGAGTTGGAGGCACTATCTTATTGGACAAAAAATTGTGCTAAACAGATCACTGTGGACTACAACACATCTTTACGCAAGCGAATTGAACACATGACAACTATGTTGGTTGGAATTGCTTAGCGAGTTTGATTTCAAGATTACTTACATAAAAGGAACAATGAACAGAGTGGTGGATGCATTGAGTCGAAGACCACACATATTTTCGGTGGTGCCTCTACAGACGAATCTACATGAAAAGATTATAACTTTGGCACGACGATGACTGGTACAAAGAGGTCAAGGATTTTTTTTGGGGAAAAACACCATGAAGGTACCAAGATTTGAAGGATTTACGTTGGACGACGACGGATTATTGAGATTTAAAAATTGAATGTACGTACCACCGAACGACGAGTTGAGGAGTTTGATCCAAAACGAGGCTCATAGAGAAATGTACATGGATCACCTGGGAGTCACAAAGATGAGGGTAGACCTTAAACCCTTATTGTTCTGGAAAGGAATGAAGGAAGACATAGTCAACTACGTGGTAAGATGTGTAGAATGTTAGCAGGTGAAGACTGAACATAGACATCCAATAGGATTACTACTGCCACACGCTATTCCAGAATCGAAATGGGAGGTCATTTCAATGGATTTCATTGTTGGATTTCCACTGACAACAAGGAGACATGACTCGATTTTTGTGGTAGTCGACACTCTAATGAAGAGTGCTCATTTTATTCCTGTGCATACGATGTATCAGGCACCTGACATAGCTAGAGTTTTCATCTGTGAGATGGTGAAGCTGCATGGTGTGCCTAAGAGGATTATATCCGATCAAGGATCGATGACTATTGGATGATTTTGGACTAGTTTCAAAGAGGCATTGAGAACCCAACTTAAATTTAGTACTGCATATCACCCGGAGATAGACGAGAAGACCAAATGAAAAAACTAAATCCTAGAGGACATGTTGCGTATGTATGTTATGGACCAACATAAGCATTGGGAAGAGCTCTTGCCACTGGTAGAATTTGCATTTAACGATAGTTATCAAAGCACCATTAAGATGATGCCTTTCGATTTTCTTTACGGGCGACCATGTCAAACGCCTTAAGTTGGGATTGGCTTGAGGATAGGGTCTTCGTGGGACCAGAAGAGATCCA
The DNA here is from genome assembly GCA_009831015.1 of Picea engelmannii. Taxonomy (NCBI): domain Eukaryota; kingdom Viridiplantae; phylum Streptophyta; class Pinopsida; order Pinales; family Pinaceae; genus Picea; species Picea engelmannii. The sequence continues at coordinate 41,476 of ML823973.1, forward strand.
AGCGATGGAAGATCAATTGAAAACTAAGAAAAAGGATCAAGGAAGTTATGCCGATGCGCATCGTGTCGACCGTAGTTACGATGTAGCGATCGATTATTCTTGCGGGTGAAACCACATAAGAGTTCGATCAAGTTTGGAAAGGGTACTAAACTATCTCCTAGGTTCGTGGGATCTCGTGATATTGTGGAAAGGAGAAGGCTCGTGGCCTATTTGACTAGCCTTGCCTGATTCTTCAAGGCAGACACACGATGTCTTTCACGTCTCTGTTTTGAGACATTATGTTAGTGATCCAACTCATTTTGTTGACATGAGTTCCTTGCAGGATCAGATGAGGGTGTGCTCACGGTAGAGCCGATCCGCATCTTGGACCATCGTATTTGACTGCTACGACTTCGAACCATAGATCAGGTCAAGGTCTTGGTGGGACTAGAAGCGATCCAAGCGATGGAAGATCAATTGAAAACTAAGAAAAAGGATCAAGGAAGTGCGGGATCGACATACGAGTTATGCCGATGCACATCGTGTCGACCATAGTTACGATGTGGCGATCAATTATTCTTGTGGGTGAAACCACATAAGAGTTTGATCAAGTTTGGAAAGGGTCCTAAACTATCTCCTAGGTTCGTGGGATCCTGTGAGATTGTGGAAAGGAGAAGGCCCGTGGCCTATTTGACTAGCCTTGCCTGATTCTTTGAGGTAGACACACAATGTCTTCCACGTCTCTGTTTTGAGACATTATGTTAGTGATCCAACTCATTTTATTGACATGAGTTCCTTGCAGGATCAGACGAGGGTGTGCTCACGGCAGAGCCGATCCGCATCCTGGACCATCGTATTTGACCACTACGACTTCGAACCGTAGATCAGGTCAAGGTCTAGTGGGACAACTTTAGTCTGCACTCGGTGACATGGGAGGATGCATATGACATGTGCCAACAGTTTCCATTTTTGATAGATATACTTATGATACCATGATACAATTTATTTATGCATTTATATACGATGAAACTTAGGGACGAAGTTTAGACCAAGAGGGGGTGTATGTAACATCCCGCTCTTACACACACTGAGTGAACTTATTCTTTGAGGACACTTTCTTGCAAGTGATCCGGATTATTATACTAATGGTCATTTCATTATTATTATGAGGCATTATGGATATGATGATATGTTATTTTGTGTATTTACATAGACATGTGCTATTGATTGGGTTCTCCTGAGTGTGCAGGACTTTGAAGCTCGATGATGCAGAGGCATCGATGAAACCCCTTGGACTCTGGATCGAGTCAGGGAGTGGACTATTGGGGTTTGATTGTTGTTGATATGAAATATGTACATCTGATTAGATGTTATGATGATTGATTATTATTGCTGACATGATTCATTGATGATGTAGGCTAACGATAGTTTTTCGACTAGACTCACATGTGGAGTAGAGGGGTCACACACGACCACCATGGACTTGAGGGAGAGGTGTGGACAACAACCTTGCCACAGCCTACTAGCACTCTCACCATGGCTCGAACTGTAGGTTAATGATTACCTAGTTCGAGAAGACCCATAATGACGTGAGGGAAGACTGTGACAGTCACTCACGATGATTCTAAGGGGTGTGAAATAAGGTAGGGGCCTTATTCCTTAGAGGCCCTTAGTCTCCCACAAGATCACCTAGAGAAGTATTGACTCCAAGGGTTTTGATGTCTACCAAGTCAGTCAAGAGGTGAGTGACACTCTTGGAGCACGTAGTGTGTCCTGAAGGGCACATCGCATAGGGAAAACAAAAAGAGGTGAGTGGAACCCTTGGAGCATGTAGTGCGTCCTAAAGGGCACGTCATGTAGGGAAAACAAAAAGAGAATGTGAGTGTGTAGGTTTGCAGAGTTGGACATAATAGTGTGTGCATTTTCTTGAGATTTAACTATGTGTGATTTTTTAAAATATTTCAAAAACTCACACATAGTTAAATCTCTAGAAAATGCATGCATTATTAGGAAAGGGATTGGTTACCTTATCATGATCTGATTTCCATTCACAGTGTGGAGAAACCATTGGTTCTCGATCATTGAATAGGATCAAGGAAGTTGCCATTTTGTATTTAAGGTAGGATCATCAATAAACATTATAAGAGAGAAGTGCAATCAAAGAAGTTTGTGTGTGTATTAAAGGAGCCAACAATCCTATTCTAGTTGTCATCATCAAATGTTGTCATCTAAACTAGTAGTTTTTGGAGAAATAATTTGTGTGTGCAAGGAATTATTTAGAACTATGAAACCTTACAACTATCAAAGTTTAGGGTTTTCGATATTATATCCAACATATGTAAGTTTAGAACTGATAAACCCCATACCTATAATATTATCCTAGAGATTTAAGTAAGCATCTTGGCAAGGTACCTCGATGACTCGACAGATGGAAATATTTCCATGGGGATATTTGATGTTCGACCTTGTATCAACATTTTTTTATGTAACATAGAATCCTTTACCCTTGTGCTTGATCGTAAAAAAGAAAAATAAAACAAATAATGATTTCATGGTTTAAGAGGCCCACGCTTTGTAGACAAGGAAGGGATCAAGTGTAGGTGATGCTCAAGATGGATTGTTGTCAAGCAGTTCAGGAGTTTGTGGATATTGGGAATTATCCCTCAATAATGGGGTTATGAGACATGCATGTGGATTGGTGTCCAATAATTTAATTTGAGAGTTTGGGGAGATGGAATCCAAGAACTTGAGCATTCAATTGAGAGGCTACAACATTATGAGAATTATGAGGAATATTGATGGAGCCTGTTAATGCCAATTCTTGCAAGCAGGGTGTTTCTCTCTGAATTCAGGCCCTTGGTGTAAAATGTGAAGAAATGGGGTTTAAAAACCCATCAAATGAATTTTATTCAAAGGCCACAGTCATGAGCGCCCAAGCATAACACGTGTAAAATCTCCATTTCGGGCTTAAAATGATAGCAGACGAGCGATCAAGTATTCAGTGGCAAGGATATTTCATCAAGGCAGATCAACGGACATTGGGTAAGCCGGGACCATGAAGTTGCACAGAGTTTAATGCAGTGTAGAGGCCTGAGACAAAGCCCACATATTCCACGAAATGATCATGGTCATCCAATCCAGTCGGGACATGTGGCGCCTGATCAGGCTCGGTCGCGATTTCGGCTACCAGGGTTTTGAAATACAAGGGTCGACTCCCTTCCTTGCATCTGGAATTGCCGAAACGCGAAATGAAAAAAGCTCCTTTGAAGATAGACATGTTTCGGCATTTCGACTACTGGGACTTTGAAAGACAGGGGGTCGAAAGCAAAGGAATTAGAACGCCCAGTGGGAGAATCCCCGAAACACTGAAATCATCTTAGCTGTCCAAGAAAGGGATACGTGGTGCCTGATTAAGTTCGGTCGTCATTTCGGCTACCGAGATTTTAAAAGACAGTGGGTCACTCCTCCTTTGCAGTTGGAATCACTGAAATCCCAAAACACGAAGTGCCAAAAGTTCCCAGGAGTTGGGCCCATGTTTCGACATTTCGGCTACCGGGATTTTAAAAGACAGTGGGTCGCTCCTCCTTTGCAGTTGGAATTGCCAAAATCCCAAAACGTGAAGTGCTGAAAGAACATAGGATTTGGGCCCACGTTTCGACATTTCGACTACTGGGATTTTAAAAGACAACAGGTCTCTCCTCCTTTGCAGTTGGAATCACTGAAATCCCAAAACGCGAAGTGTTGAAAGCACCCAGGAGTTGGGCCCACGTTTCGGCATTTCGGCTACTGGGATTTTAAAAGACAGCGGGTTTCTCCTCCCTTGCAGTTGGAATCACCAAAATCCTGAAACATGAAGTGTTGAAAGCACCCAGGAGTTGGGCCTACGTTTCAAGATTTCGGCTACCGGGATTTTAAAAGACAGCGGGTCGTTCCTCCCTTGTAGTTGGAATCGCCAAAATCTCGAAACGTGAAGTGTCGAAAGCGCTTTTGAAGATCCATGCTAGAGGCAAATGAAGGTGGGAGGGAGTGGTTGAAACTTTTCCTCTCTCCTTAAATGTAAGGTATGGAGGTTCTGGTAGACAGTCTTCCCAAGATTGTCCTGTGTGCAAGTTTTCCTAAAGAAGCCATGTCGAGTCCTTGTCTGACCAGAGGAGCCTACACACATGAATTTGGACTTTAATGTCTCAGCTACCCTCCTGCTGCCAAGGTTCCCCTGCAAGAGCCATGCAGAGTTAAGGTGGCGTCTGATGAAGGAGTCCCATCCAAGTTTGACTGAAAATTCGTCACGCCTTGGAGGTTCGAGCACGCCTCTACTGGGTGAATGTTTCTGAGTATATATTCTCAATTTTTGTATTTTTGTAAGTATCAATGGTAGAGCTAAGCTCCTGACTGTAAAGATTTAACAAAGCCTCTGGTTCTTTGGTTATAGAAATGATATTTATATATTTCTTGTTTAATGGCGGCCAACCTCCTCCTTTCCTTTTTCCTCTGAATTTGAAAGCCTGGGTATGGATGATCCAGTCAGGTGTTGCTGTAACTATATAATGCATGTTTGATTGTATTAGTTCCACAACGTTTGAGGTTTGCTTTGAAGTTTCTCTGGTCTAAGAGGATCTCATAACTGAGACTTTTCCCCTTTCTTTTCTTTCTCTTACTCACCACTATGCAAATTTATTGGCCTAAGTTAAATCAAGACCTCGCATGTCCTTGTTGTCCCAACCCAGTTTTCTGAGTAAGTGATATTGTTTTGAGTTTACTTCCATTCGATCACCCCCTTTTTAACAAATTGTGACATAAACTGATGGGCCTAAGGATTACTCCTACTGCAATCTAGGAGTGACTTCTGATGCCAACATTTCTGACGTCGTTTCCAAGGACGAAATTGAAGATTTTCCCTGGGATTGAACGACAAATCTTACTAGTTCTAAGGGTGCATCAGAACCTAGTACATCGAAGATTGCAGTTGTGCACTTGGCGACTCCACTGTGGCGACTCCAATGTTTCCACATCTTTGTTTGAATTGTGGCTACTATTAGCACACCTGAAAGCTAACCCAGAGGAGCTTTCTTGAGAAGGTTTTCAGCATCTACTTTCTTAGCTTGAGAAGTTTCCTAGGGTAATGACAATGTTAGGATCTGGCCTTTGATGGTGAACGAAGACCAGTCACATTCGAAGCTGCACATCTTTCACCTAACAACTCCATGATTCAAGGATCGGTCGGAGACTCCATTGTTTCGATATGGAAAATATCTTAGCTCAAAGGTTTTCCTTCTGTGACTTTTCCCAGATAGTTGGTTTTCCTAATCCACTGCCTGATAGAGATGAATGGGAAGATATCTTCCCTGAATTTCAAGCAAAAAATTTTGAGGTACCAGCTGAGCATTTACTGGACTTTCATGAAGTTATTCATCAACTTAATATCATGCATGAAGATGTCCAGATTAACCTTTTTAGGTATTCATTAAAGGGAGTTGCTCTTGATTGGTGTCGATCTCTTCCCACTGCAAGAATCCATTCTTTGACAGGTTTTCATACAACTTTCAATTCATTTTGTAAATATTACTTCCCAGCTGAGTGTTTGTATGAAAACTGTTGTGACGATTTTTCTTTATTTCATGAAGCCTCTGCCGGCCCTGAAGACCATGTTTGTGATGAAGCTTTTACTGTGGAGGAAATAATTTGCTATGAAAATATAGAGGCATTGAATGATATTAATTATGATATCCCTAGCACAGAAGCATCTGAAATCATTTCAGATACATCTGTTCTTTTAGATGTTCATAAATATCAACATGCCTCTTGTGAAAATTATGAGTTTATAGAGCAGATGTTGTCCATAGTAGATGGTTGTCCTAGATATAGGGTTGAAGTAGATGTTCCTAGCAACCCTACTTATGATGACGAAGACCTGCCAGTTTTTAAAGAAGAGATGGTTGTGGAAGAGGATTCTTCTCTTTTCCTTTAGGAGGTTTCCCATGATATATTTTTACCTAGGATTAAAAAGAAAGATATTATGTATGAACATCCAGAAGCAACAGTTACCGTTGTCCTTGAAATGGATATTTTTGACATTTGTATTCTCAATGGGATCACTATTCTGGAGGTTGATCATAGAAATGAAGGGAAACCCTTTTTTGATGAATATTCTAGTGATGATGAGTAGCAATATTATCCTACATTTGATCACTATAAAGACACTGACTGGCATGACAACAAGAAGCGCTTTCCCATGGTCCCTATTTATGATGATTATGAATCTAATCCTTGAGAAATCCATGGATAAGAGGAGGAGGAGCTGAAGATGCAATTTACAACCTTCTTAGAGCCTGTAGGTGAGCAACCATTGTCTGAAATCAGTCAGCCTGCATTAGCCTCTCATTCACTTGAGCTTGCCATAGATATTAAATGATGTGTGAGCATCCACAGAGCAGACCATGTTGCATGTTACAATTTTTCCAGTATCTGCCACCCATTTTATGAGTCTGTCAGTGAGTACATGGAGTGGCATTTCCTTCATATCTTGGAGCTGCCCAATTTGATATCAATTTCGGCTCTTAGAGAAAAGTTGAAGGATGTAACCGTTCTGTTGATGCGGTTGCATCATCTGTTACCAATCATTGACAGAGTGATGGAGATTCCCTTCAGGAAGTTAATTGAATGGATATGGTGGAAGTTTACTTTCACCTAGCCCCATGTAAAGGATTTTATTAGTTTAGGACTGTACATAAATAAGCTCCTTTGAGCATGGATGTTTATTTTGTTTTGCTTTTACTGTTTTTCCTATATTTTCAGCAAGGTGTTTTGATCTTGACTCTATAGCCCAACATAAGGCACTGAAGCTACAAAATGAGTTCTTAGAGCATCACAAGGATGACTCTATCCCCCATGGAGCCTAATGTTAGCGCCAATTCTTGCAAGCAGGGTGTTTCTCTCCGATTTCAGACCCTTGGTGTAAAATGCGAAGAAATGGGGTTTAAAAACCCATCAAATGCATTTTATTCAAAGGCCGCAGTCATGAGCGCCCAAGCATAGCACATGTAAAATCTCCATTTCGGGCTTAAAATGATAGTAGATGGGCGATCAAGTGTTCAGTGGCAAGGATCTATCATCAAGGCAGATCGAAAGACATCGGGTAAGTCAGGACCATGAAGTTGCACAGAGTTTAACACAGTGCAGAGGCATGAGACAAAGCTCACATATTCCACAAAATGATCATGGCCACCCGATCTAGTCGGGACACGTGGTGCCTGATTAGGCTCAGTCGTGATTTTGGCTATCGGGGTTTTGAAATACAAGGGTCAACTCCCTTCCTTGCATCTGGAATCACCGAAACGTGAAATGAAAAAAGCGCCTTTGAAGATAGACATGTTTCGACATTTCGACTAATGGGACTTTGAAAGACAGGGGGTCGAGAGCAAAGGAACGAGAAGTCCCGGTGGGAGAATCCCTGAAACATCGAAATCATCTCAGCCATCCAACCAAGGGACACATGGTGCCTGATTAAGTCCGGTCGCCATTTTGGCTACTGGGATTTTAAAAGATAGCGGTTCGCTCCTCCTTTGTAGTTGGAATCGCCGAAATGCCAAAACGCAAAGTGCCTAAAGTGCCCAGGAGTTGGGCCCACGTTTCGGCATTTCGGCTACCGAAATTTTAAAAGACAGTGGGTCGCTCCTCCTTTACAGTTGGAATCACCAAAATCCTGAAACATGAAGTGTCGAAAGCGCCTAGGAGTTGGGCCCATGTTTTGACATTTCAGCTACTAGGATTTTAAAAGATAGCGGGTCGCTCCTCCTTTGCTGTTGGAATCGCCGAAATCCCAAAACACGAAGTGTTGAAAGTGCCCAGGAGTTGTGCCCACGTTTAGGCATTTCGACTATCGGGATTTTAAAAGATATAGAGTTACTCCTCCCTTATAGTTGGAATCGCCGAAATCCCGAAACGCGAAGTGCTGAAAGCACCCAGGAGTTGGGCCCACGTTTCGACATTTCGGATACCGAGATTTTAAAAGACAATGGGTCGCTCCTCCCTTGCAGTTGGAATGAAATCCTGAAATGTGAAGTGCCGAAAGTTATTTTGAAGATCCCTGCTAGAGGTAAATGAAGGCGGGAGGAGGTGGTTGAAACTTCACCTCACTCCTTAAATGTAAGGTATGGAGGTTTTGGCAGGCAGTTTTCCCAAGATTGTCCTGTGTGCAGGTTTTCCTAAAGAAGACATGCCGAGTCCTCATCTGACCAGAGGAGCTTGCACACGTGAATTTGGACTTTAATGTCTCAGCTACCCTCCTACTACCAAGGTTCCCCTGCAAGATCCATGCGGAGTTAAGGTGGCGTCTGACGAAGGAGTCCCGTCCAGGTTTGACTGAAGAGACGTCACGCCCTAGAGGTTCGAGCATGCCTCTGCTGGGCAAATGTTTCTGAGTATATATACTCAGTTTTTGTAATTTTGTAAGTATCGATGGTAGAGATAAGCTCCCGACTGTAAATCTTTAACAAATCCTCTGGTTCTTTGGTTATAGAAATGATATTTTGAGATTTCTTGTTTAATGGCGACCAACCTCCTCCTTTCCTTGTTCCTCTGAATCTGAAATCCCAGGTATGGATGATCCAGTCGGGTGTTGTTGTAACTATATAATGCATGTTTGATTGTATTAGTTCCGCAACATTTGAGGTTTACGTTGAAGTTTCTCTTGTCTAAGAGGATCTCATATCTGAGACTTTTCCCCTTTCTTTTCTTTCACTTACTCACCACTATGAAAATTTACTGGCCTAAGTTAAATCAAGACCTCACATGTCCTTGCTGTCCCAACCCAGTTTTCTGAGTAAGTGATATTTCTTTGAGTTTACTTCCATTCGATCACCCCCTTTTTAACAAATCATGACATAAATTGATGGGCCTCAGGCTTACTCCTGCTACAATCCAGAAGTGACTTCTGATGCCAACAGAGCCCTACTTGGTTCAAGTAGTGTTTGTCCAAGAGAAGTGTCTGAAGAATGGTTTAGCTAATGTTTTTAATTTTATTGTAAGCCTTAAGAGGGGGTGTTAGAGTATAAGGTTTATCTTATGTAATAAAGCCATGGTTTATAAGTGACTATTAAAATGCTAGTTAGATAATAAATTAGTTACATTATAATTGTAACATAACTACCTCACCAATGATATAAAAGGGGATCAACTCCATTGTATCAATCGACTTCATTATAATAGAAGCATATTTTTTACATGAGTCCATTGAGTCTGTTGCTATAAATGTTTGCAAGATTTCTTGTTTGGTTAGAAAAATAATAGTGGGTGCTTACTGTTGGTTTTAAGTGATGAACATGGAAAGTCAAGGGGTCTACTTCAGTTAATTTGAGGTTCAATGTTCTTCATAGATTCCTTTTCCCAAGAGGTAAGTGGAACCTAGTCACTCTTCAACAATAGAAGGATTTACATTGTTTTCATTTATGTTTTTGATGCTTGAGAAATGTAGTTTTGAGTTCGTCTAGGTGATAAACCTTTACATTTTCATTATCGTTCAGAGCCTCATCCCTTGATGTTTTGATTACCACTTCATGGCTTAAACCCTTACAAGCCTATTGTTTTGTTTGAAACCAATGACTAGATTCATCTTACCTGTTGCATGTAGACATGGGCATGGATTCCTCGTTCCTCCATTGGTTGTTGCACAATTTGTTGGGGATGGGGTTTGGTTTTAGTGTTAGTGTTACTAGTGGTAATCCTAGGCCACCTCATGGGTTTTGGTTATGTTTGTTGTTCCTTCAGAGAAATTATTGTTGTCGCATTAAAGTTTATAATTTCTTGGTAATGGAATTGGTTGTATTTGTGAGACCACATTTTTTTAAGTGAGAAGATTTTGATGGTTGAATTAGTTTTGCAAGTGGTTTGGATATGGGTTGGTAAAGTAGTTATGTTGTAATAATAGCACAACTATCTAGCCAATGATATAAAAGGGGATCAACCCCATTGTATCAATTGACTTCATTGTAATAAAAGGATATTTTACATTAGCATGTTGAGTATGTTTATAATCATGTTTGCAAGCTTTCTTGTGTATTTAGAAAACAAATGTGGTATCAAATAGGGAAGGTCGAGTCTTTTTTTCTTATGAATGAATTTGATTGGTTATTAGGTTTTGAGAGAAGAGTTTCTTGTGGAAGAAATTAAACCATAATAACAATATTATCTCTACCTTAGAGCATGATTTTCTCAACCAAATAAAAAGGGAGCTATCATTTCATTAAAATCTGAAGTTGAGTTGTCATGTCATAGTTTGAGTCATTTTTAAAAGGAAAGGGAGCCACCGCTATCAAAAGAGTCGAATAGTCAAGAGTCATTGACACTATAACCATGGAAAATAAGGGAATGTGAGTGTGTAGGTTTTCATAGTTGGCCATAATAGTGCGTGCATTTTCTAGAGATTTAATTGTGTGTCCAGAAAATGCACACACTATTGAGTAAGGGAATGGTTGCCTTATCATGATCTGACTGTGTTACACATCAAAATCTCACACTTGAGTTACACACCCTAAGTGTCGCAAAGTGACATATGCACCTTACTAAGTGTCACATGCATTGTCGCAAGTGTAGCATACACCTTACCTAGTGTCACATTCACTTTTTTGAGTGTCTCATCCCATTGACACCATGAAAGACATTTTCCATGACCCCTAAGTCATATTGGAGGAAGAAACACATCATTTCAAGGTCAAAATGCACATTTTCCTTGGAAAATCGACCATTGTTTGGGAATTTATGAAGGGTGGCGCCCCCCCTGGCCATGTTGGGGGAGGGCCACTTCATGGAATGGTGCCTCCCTTTCCATGTTAGAGGAGTGACACTATAGAATATGGTGCCTGTTTATGGATAAATCCATAAGTGCGGACACAAACCGATCTCCCTAGATCCACCTGGATCTAGAACAAAACATGACAGAATAGGACGCTTTCCTTAAGTTTTAAATATTGAATTTACTAAGAGGCAAGAATAAGTAACATACCTTATAATCGCTTCCTATAGTCTTTGTTGCTCCCGCTTCACTCCAGTGCTCTTGTGTCGTAAGGTCCCTTCCAACTGTCCTTCGTTCCCCACACACTTTGAATCCAAGAATTCTGAGACCATAGATCTGATAGCTGCTCACAATCTATCTTGACAAAGAAAACCACAAGCTCAATCTCACAAAAGCTCACCAAAAGC
>ML823973.1:90476-106507 GCA_009831015.1 Picea engelmannii
AAGGAGGGAGTTGGCGACTTTTTGAAGACTGAAGACAGATTCGATCTCTTAATTTAGCTGTTGAAGATTTTGATTTTAAAGTTGTTAAAATAGAATAGAACTGTTTTCATTTAATGACAGATCCATGCTTTTAGGATCTGTTTGACTGATTGTAAAGGCTATAAAATGTCTGTTTGAGATCAAACAAGGGTTCGATTTTGAGTACTATGATGTTTCCTCTGTAACACATAGACTTATTCTTATTTTATAAAAAACTGCAAGCTTCTTTCAGTTCTGTGTCAGATTTTCTCTTCTTTTCTTTTATAGCTTATGAGTGGATGTCCCTTTGTTTAAACTCATTCAATTTGCAGTGACTGTCATCTCATTGATTTAATTGTTTTAGTTGATTATCATAAGCTATTTCYCGGTTGTTAGACCCATTKTGTTTGTTGGTATGAAACATARTCTGGTTCAATARYTGTATTCCTTCCCCCATTTAATCAAACTTTATCTGACCACGGTGCTAGAAAGCCTTGTGAGATTTTGTATCTCTAGACAGTCTTGAAACATAGTTCAGCCCTTGGATATTCATTTTGATCCACAAAACCACTTAAAATATTTAGAAAAACATTTCCCAAAAAAGAGTTAGTTACCAGGCATCTCCGACTTACAGCCTAGGAGAGTTTCATGGAGAGATAACAGCAGGAGTACGCAGAGTTGGAAAGATTCAACACTTGGGGAGTTGTTGAATGTTGAGCGCAAGGAGTGCACGCAAGTTCCTCTGGAAGAATCAGAGTGGAAAATCTCAGGAGGTATAGTACCTTCGGGACATCGTTAACGAGGAGTATAGGAGTTTTGTGCCGAGGAGAGTCCAAGCAGGAGGTGCAAGTGTAGGTGTCAGAGGACAAGTTCTGAGAAAGAACATTTAGCCTTCTCAAGAAATCCTCAAGGAGGGGGAATCAATGGTCAGTATTTGCAAAGGAGATCGACGAAATCCCGTCAGCCATTTGATCTCGGGAAGTTGTGCTGGGTTTAAGCCCTAGCTAACAGAGGAGAAGTCATCGGGATACCAGAGTCATCAGGTTTTCATAGGGTAAGAATCAGAGACCTTGAAATTCCCAAAATCCCGAGGAAGGATCTCAGTCGTGGATCTTGACTGGACATGCGTCAAACATCTGGAGAAGAGTCAGGGTTCAACTCATCGGAGAATTGGGGTTTATGGAGTTGTGAAACTCTTGCATATTGGAATCACGATCCACAATTTCTCGACGGGAGTTGAGTCATCCATTGGCGAGGACGCGTGGTAGGAGATCCGGACGAGTCGGCGTTTGGAGGCATCGGAGTTTTCGCAGGCAAGGAGTTTGCGCAACCAGAAATCGCGATCCGTGATTTCCCGAAAGGATCAGAGCCGTTGATCTCAACAGGGACACGTGGTAGGAGATCCTGGAGAGTCAGGGTTCGACATTTCGGGGTTTCCGCATACAACGGAACTATTGCATTAGAATTCGTGATTTCGTGATACCCGATAGAGCGACGAGGAAGCGGTGACGTGGAGGAGAGAGTTCACACGTGCATCGGGGATCGGAATATTGGGATTTTTGGTGACGAGAAACTCACGACAGGAGAAGTCACGAAGTCCCAAAACGCGACGGTCCCACAGTCAGATCATCTTAGTGGAGGACTGGTGTCACTCCATATCGGGGATCGGGACTTGGAAGGGTCTGTGAACAAGGGTTACGAGAATCGTGATATCCCGAAGTGCGATTTCTCGACCACTACTGGAGTGTGGGCCATATGCACCAAGGCATAGGACAGGTGTTGGAAGGTCGAGCCTTGCAGTGGGTCAACGCCAGGCGTCATCGGGAATCGGAGGATCGGAGATCCTGCGAGTGTGAGTTCTACGCATTTCAATTCCGCGAATTCTGAAATTCTGATAGGGGAAAGCACGTGGTCTCGTGGACTTGCAGGTCACATGAGAAGGAGTTAGCCGGAGGGAGGTAAGGAGCGGAGAAGGTATCATTGGGGATCGAGAATCGGGGATTTGCGAGGCAAGTTGTCTACGACCTTGTAAGGGTCGATTTCCCGATGGGGATATTCCCGACAGAAGCAAGGAACACGTGGGTGGATATTCATCGGGGTTCAGGGATTTGTAAGTACCGATTCCGTGAGTTCGGGACTCGCGATCATGCGAGGCTCGATTTCCCGATAGGACAACGGGGAATCATAAAGAGCATCATGTGGGTGTAGAGAACTCCTGATAAGGGGGTTTGAAGAGCATTTTTGTTCTTCGGGCCGTTCAAGGAGAAGGTCCCGTGAGAGCGGGTGTGCCCTGGGTGGCGCGTTTGCGTCAGAGTGGTATCAGAGCGAGAAAATCTCTCTGTTTTCTGTAGCAGAGAAGAAAATAAAATTTCACCATGCCGCCGAGGAGAGAAAAACAATCACCCGATCCAGAGGATAGGGGAAACCAGAGAGGAAGAGGAAGACAAGTACAGAATACAGAAATGGAGAGGCAGATACGTGATCTCCAAGCGAGATTAGAAGATATGGAAGCAGAGCAGAGACGCACAGCCAGTGATGGAGATCTGAGTGACTCCGAAGGCGAAGTTGAAGTTGAAAAACAAGGAGAAATTACAGCTGAAGATGCAACCAATGAGCGATTAATTAAATCTATCACCTGGATGAGTTCAAAAACAAAGATGGACATCCCAACTTATGAAGGGAATCTGGATGCAGAAGAGCTTCTAGATTGGATTAGAGCTAAGAGGATAAGAAGGTTAGGCATGCTGTCACAAAATTGAAGGGTCACGCAGCATTATGGTGGGACGAGCTTCAAGAAGATAGACGTTCCAAAGGCAAGCAAAAGATTAAAAATTTGGATCGAATGATTGCGAAGATGAAGGAAAAATTCATCCCAAGGGATTATCAAATCACACTGTTCAGGAGAATGTAGAACCTGAGACAGAAGCTGATGACAGTGAAGGAGTATACTGAGGAATTCTACAAGTTAAATATCAGATTAGGTCATTGGGAGAGAGATGATGAAAAAGTTTCCAAGTATATGAACGGCTTGAGATACGATATCCAGGATGAGATGAGTATGACAACCATCAGAACCGTGGAGGATGCGTATCAGATGGTGTTGAAAGCTGAAGAGAAGCTAAGCCGTAAGCCAGCACAGCGAGGTCAAGGTAGGATCCAGCCAAAAGGTAAGTCAGTTGCCCAAGATAGGTTTCAGAAATCCAGGGACGACTAGAAGAAGCCTCAGACTAGAACAGAAAGAGGTGGAAGTTCAAAGCGAGGCCAATACGCTGAACAACGAAGGCAACAGACAGAACAGAGCAGAGGATACGATGATAATAACACATTTCCTCATACCAGAGGTAGAGGAAGAGGCCAAGGTGGAGTCATCACATGCTTCACATGTGGAAAGAATGGACACAAGGCAGTTGACTGTCCAGATAGGAAGAAGGATGGAGGAGAAGCTCACATTGCCGAGGCACAGAGGCGAGATGATGAGGCAGAAGACGCAGAAGACGGAAGGTCGCTAATGATGCATACGGTTCTCTTAACACCCGAGAAGGAGGTGGAGGACACAACTCAAAGAAACCAACTTTTCAGAACCACATGCAAGACCAAAGATAGGAAATGCAAGGTTATTGTGGACAGTGGAAGCACAGATAATATTGTTTCAACTGAGATGGTGGAGAAACTAGAGCTGGAGACAACTGATCACCCGAGTCCATATAAAGTCTCATGGCTACAGAAGGGACATCAGGTAAGTGTCACTAAAAAGTGCTTAGTTGACATCAAGATAGGAGGGTATAATGATAAAATACTCTGTGACATTATTCCTATGGATGTATGTCATTTATTGCTAGGCAGACCATCGCAATATGACAGGAACGTAATTCATGATGGGAAGATGAATACGTATACTTTGGAGAAGAATGGAAGAACACATATGCTACTTCCAATTAAAGACAAAGAAGTAAAACCAGAACCGAGAAATACTGTACTTCTCATGAGTGGGAAGGAACTTCTGGCGGAAGTAAAGAAGAAGGAAGATCCACAATTCTTTGTGGTCAGGAAACCAAGGATCATTTTGACCAGCACAAGAGTGGATGACTTGCTAGAAGAAATTCATAAATTGCTAGAAGAGTTCGCTGACATTGTGGTAGATGAATTACCTCATTCGTTGCCGCCGATGAGGAGTGTGAGTCATCATATAGACCTCATACCAGGAGCTAGTTTGCCGAATAAAGCTGCGTACAAGTTTACGCCGCAGGAAAATGAAGAAGTCAAAAGGCAGGTGCAGGAACTTTTGGATAAAGGACTGATTAGGGAAATTTTAAGTCTGTGTGTCGTTCCAACGGTATTGAGTCGAAAGAAAGATGGAGGTTGGAGAATGTGCACTGATTCCAGAGCCATTAACAAGATAACCATCAGGTACAGGTTTCCATTGCCACAGATGGATGACTTGATGGACTGTTTGAGTGGAGCCAAATTTTTTTCAAAGGTTGATTTGAAAAGTGGATAACATCAGATTCACATGAGGGAAGGCAATGAATGGAAGACAGCCTTCAAGACCAATGAAGGACTGTATGAGTGGCTAGTCATGCCATTTGGCTTGACGAATTCACCGAGTACCTTCATGAGGCTAATGAATGAAGTGCTGAAGGAATTCATTGGTAAGTTTGTCATTGTTTACCTGGATGACATATTGATTTTCAGTAAAACAAAAGAAGAACATCTGAAGCATTTAGCTGTAGTAATGAGGAAGCTACAGCTGGAGAAGTTGTTGATCAACATGAGGAAATCTTCATTTATGAAGACAAAACTCATTTACTTGGGGTTTGTCATATCGACAAATGAATTAAAGATGGATCCAAGTAAAGTGGAGGTAATTAAAAATTGGCTATCACCGAGAAATATTTTCGAGGTGAGAAGTTTTCATGGTTTAGCTAGTTTCTACCGAAAATTCATCAGGAATTTCAGTGGAATTAGCGCAGCAATGATGGATACTGTCAAGAAACGACATAAATATTTTCATTGGACTGAAGAGGTAGATAAGAGCTTCAATCTGTTGAAGTGGAAGATCACCGAACAACCGGTTTTGGTGTTGCCAGATTTTATGAAAGTGTTCCAAGTGAAATGTGATGCAAGTGGCTTTGCCATAGGAGCGGTCTTAAGCCAGGAGGACAGACCAATTGTGTATTTCAGAGAGAAGCTGGATGAGGCAAAAGTAAAGTACTCCACATATGAAAAAGAGTTTTATGCCATCATCCAGGCATTGAATAAGTGGAGGCATTACTTGATCCCAAAAGATTTTTTTCTATATAGTGATAATCATGCATTGCAGTTTGTGACTCAACAAGAGAAGTTGAATTAGAAACATGCTAAATGGGTAGAGTATATGCAAAATTTTACATTTGTAATTAAACACATTTCAAGTACTGCTAACAAAGTGGTTGATGCTTTGAGCAGGAAATGTTTGTTGCTGCAGGAGTTCCGAATCAAAACATTGGGTTTTGAAAATATTAGGGACATGTATGCAGGTGATGCAGATTTTGCAGAGGCATATGAAGCAGTTGAGAATCTAGTTCTCAGAGACAGAAGCCCATGGATAGATTATATGATCCAGGAGGGACTGATATTCAGAGGCAATCAACTGTGCATTCCAAATTTCTCCATGATGGAGAATCTGCTAAAAGAGAAGCACAGTGGTGGATTAGCAGGGAATTTTGGCCATGACAAGACATTTGCAAAGCTAAGAGAAGCCTACTTTTGGCCAGGGATGCGGTTGGAAGTCAATAAGTTTGTTGATAGGTGCAGAATTTTCCAGCATTCAAAGGACAGGAAGCAGAATGCGGGATTCTATCAATCATTACCCATACCCGAGAGGCCGTGGGATGAAATCAGCATGGATTTCATATTGGGATTGCCTAGGATGAAAATAGGACATGATTCGATCTTTGTGGTGGTTGATCATTTTTCCAAAATGGCACATTTTATCCCATGCCATAAGACTAGCGATGCGACTCATATCGCAAATTTGTTTTTCAAGGAGATCATTAGACTTCATGGTTTACCCAGAAGCATAGTATCGGACAGGGATACGAAATTCATTGGACATTTCTGGAGGACACTGTGGAAGAAGATGGGGACTAATTTGATGTTTAGTTCTGCCTATCATCCTCAGACGGATGGGTAAACAGAGGTGGTAAATAGAAGTCTGGGAGATTTATTAAGAAGCTTGGTGACAGAGCACCATAGCTGCTGGGACAATGTGTTTCCACAGGCAGAGTTTGCATACAACGATTCAGTGAATCGGAGTACAGGTAAAAGCCCGTTTCAAATTGTATATGTCACACAGCTCAGAGGAGTTTCTGAATTGTGGGATTCAGGACAGATTTCTACTAGCAACGCTAGTGCAAAAGAGTTCGTTGAGGCGATGAAAGAACTTCACAACAGGGAGACGGAGCGATTGCTGGAATCAAACCAGGAATATAAGCACAGACCAGATCAGCATCGAAGACAACTTCAGTTCGAGATTGGTGATCTATTCTTGGCACATATGAGGAAGGAAAGGTTCCCAAGGGGAACATATAACAAGTTGAAAATGAAGAAAATTTGACCATGCAGAGTCCTAAAGAAATTGGGAGAAAATGCTTATGAGATTGAGTTGCCGGATGAGATCGGAATATCTCCGACGTTCAATGTCTCAGACTTATATCCATATAAGGCTGAGGAAGCAGGAGCTGGAAGCGATGAACAGCCAGAGATCCAGTGGCAGAAGCAGATGCCGATTGCAGAGAAGCCACAAATGGAGCGTATACTTGACAAGAGAGTGAGCAAAAAGACCAGGCGGAAGCAATACTTCGAGTATCTGGTCAAATGGAAGAACCATCCAGGGGAAGATGCCAGCTGGGAAAGAGAAGCAGAGATTCAAAAGCATGGACAGACCGTACAGGAGCTCATGGACAGGAGCCCATGAAAATTTTCAAGCCGAGGAGTATGATGCAGGAGCATCGCCAGCTCATCAAGCGAGCCAGTACATCAAGCGGAGATCAGCTGGATAAACAAACCCAAATTTTTGAAGTGCTTTGGGATTGTGGCGCAAGTATTTAATGAAGTCGTTTATGAAGGAGCACCTTTTGTATATTGTATCAGACCTCTAGCCATACGCTCTTATCTGAAGTAGATAGGAGGCATTTAATAGATTTAATGCTGGTAGATAGGATTTTAAGTCTAGATTTGATAGTTTATAGTCCGAGAGGGAAAATGGATATAGACACCCTCATTGTACCATTGTAACATTATTGAGAGCATTCAAGAAGAGAAGAGCAAGCAGAGAATATTGTATGAACACCCATGTACAGGCATTTGAATTAATAGAAGGAAGCTTCGATTCAAACTCATGGCTAGTGTTGTTTCTCTGTGTATATTGTTTATGTGCTCATAAATGTTTGCTTCTTAATATGCATTTACTTTGTGTATGTTGTGCATGTGATTTCATGTTTCAACCTGAAGTCTGAAGGGGAGATGGAATGAGTTTCAATTGTTTCTCTATCTGAGCCAGGAGGTTCCTGCAAGGTGTGCAGTTGAATTCATCCGCAAGGAGTGCATTGATGAAGGCTCAGTAGTTTAACTTGGATTCTCATTCACCCAGAAGGGGAATTTGGTTGTTGAAGTCGTGCAAGGAGTGCACAGGATGAAGAAGAAGTCTCAGTTCTGAATCTGAACAAAGGGACATCAAAGACTGTTGTTGCAAGAGTGCGTAGAGTCGGAAAGATTCAACACTTGGGGAGTTGTTGAATGTTGAGCGCAAGGAGTGCGCAAAAGTTCCTCTGGAAGAATCAGAGTGGAAAATATCAGGAGGTATAGTTCCTTCGGGACATCGTTAACGAAGAGTACAAGAGTTTTGTGCCGAGGAGAGTCCGAGCAGGAGGTGAAAGTGTAGGTTTCAGAGCACAAGTTCTGAGAAAGAACATTTAGCCTTCTCAAGAAATCCTCAAGGAGGGGGAATCAACGGTCGGGATTCACAAAGGAGATCGACGAAATCTCGTCAGCCGTTTGATCTCGGGAAGTTGCGCTGGGTTTAATCCCTAGCTAACAGAGGAGAATTCATCGCGATATCGGAGTCATCAGGGTTTCATAGGGTAAGAATCGAAGACCTTGAAATTCCCGAAATCTCGAGGAAGGATCTCAGCCGTGGATCTTGACTGGACACGCGTCAAACATCCAGAGAAGAGTCAGGGTTCAGCTCATCGGAGAATCGGGGTTTTTGGAGTTGTGAAACTCTTGCATATTGGAATCGCGATCCGTGATTTACCGATGGGAGTTGAGCCATCCATTGGCGAGGACGCGTGGCAGGAGATTCGGACGAGTCGGTGTTTGGAGGCATCAGAGTTTTCGCAGGAAAGGAGTTTGCGCAACTAGAAATCGTGATCCGCGATTTTCCGAAAGGATCAGAGCCATTAATCTCAACAGGGACACGTGGCAAGAGATCCCGGAGAGTCGGGGTTCGACATTTCGGGGTTTCCACATACAATGGAACTGTTGCATTAGAAGTCGCGATTTCGCGATACCCGATAGAGTGACGAGGAAGCGGTGACGTGGAGGAGAGAGTTCACACGTGCATCGGGGATCAGAATATCGAGATTTTTGGTGACGAGAAACTCACGACAGGAGAATTCGCGAAGTCCTGAAACATGACGGTCCCATAGTCAGAGCATCTTAGTGGAGGACAGGTGTCACTCCATATCGGGGATCGGGACTTGGAAGGGTTTGTGAACAAGGGTTACGGGAATCACGATATCCCGAAGTGCGAGTTCCCGACCACTACTGGAGTGTGGACCATAGGCGTCAGGGCATACGACAGGTGTTGGAAGGTCGAGCCTTGCAGTGGGTCAACGCCAGGCGTCATCAGGAATTGGAGGATTGGAGATCCCGCGAGTGTGAGTTCTACGCATTTCAATTCCACGAATTTCAAAATTCTGACAGGGGAAAGCACATGGTATCGTGGACTTGCAGGTCACATGAGAAGGAGTTAGCCAGAGGGAGGTAAGGAGCGGAGAAGGTATCATCGGGGATCGGGAATCGGGGATTTGCGAGGCAAGTTGTCTACGACCTCGTAAGGGTCGATTTCCCGACGGGGATATTCCCGATAGAAGCAAGGAACACGTGGGTGGATATTCATCGGGGTTCGGGGATTTGTATGTACCGATTCTGTGAGTTTACGACTCGCGATCATGCGAGGCCCGATTTCCCAATAGGACAACGGGGAATCATAAAGAGCATCCTGTGGGTGTAGAGAACTCCCGATAAGGGGGTTTGAAGAGCATTTTTGTTCTTCGATCCATTCAAGGAGAAGGTCCTGTGAGAGCGAGCGTGCCCTGGGTGGTGCGTTTGCGTCATTACACATATTTCACACTAGTTTCTCCTTTTTCGTTGTATGCAAAGCATCGATCCTTTTATAATTTCTATGCACTGGTTATGCCTTGTTTGTGTATGAAGCATCAATGCTTTTCAATTTTTTTACGCCCTGGTGTGTTTAAGTTATAGTGTGCACCGATGCGTTTAAGTTATCTTGAGCCTCAACTCATTTAATGTAGCGTGTTCCCCAGTGCATTTAATATAGCGTGCGCCTTGATGCATGTATAATTAGTACGTATCAGTGCCTGTTTTACCATATGCACCGAAGGGTGGTGAAATTTTGAATATTCGAGGTGAGATGTCGGCGCCATTATTTTTACTACTCACTAGTGCATATATTATAATAAAATCAATGGTGTATACATTATATTTAGAGGCCTGGTGCCCCGATATATATTTTAAACATGAGCACCGTACAATTTTGAAACAATAAATATTATTGTACATTATGTTGTTGATGGAACAATGCTTTTTCTCAATAGTTCATACCAGTGTGTTATTATAATTAATGTGCACCGATGTGTATGACTCCTCAAAATGCACCAATTTCTATATTATGGCACGCGCCATCTAGTGAGCTCATAAGAATACAATGCACTTATATTTATATATTTTGATTAATTTTTTTTTTTACAAATTTTTAATTAATCATTTTAGAATCAAATATTTTTTATAATAACATTGTTTTATATTTTTGTTATTGCATTTTGATATAATAATTGCATTAATGCGTTGTCCAACAAATTACACCTCTGTTATTTGTAACAATGTAAATCATCCACATATTAATTATTCAACAATGTAACATTTTACAACATTCAACAATACATTAAAATAAGAAACCCATGTTATTATATATGAATAAGAGACCCATTGTCATACAAAAAGGGACAACGTCAAGGTCCACAATAATCAAATTGCAACCAATATGTAATTGTTACACTTATTGGTAACATGTCCTCATGCAATTGGGAAAATATGTCGAGTACATTAAACAAAATCCTCGATTTTTAGAGACAAATATTCTAAAACATACAACTTACACTAACATTCAATTATATTGACTGTCATTCATCAGTTGAATTGTTGTCATCGCTCAAGTTGTGTGCATGCCTCATTTCTTCATCATTTGTAAGCGATATTGTACTTTGGTTATTTAACCTAATGTTTTCTTGTTCAACTTTTTTTTTATGTTTCACCCCTTCATCTTCCATCTAAAAACATAGAAATAAACTATATATATATATATATATATATAGTAGAATATACATAATTGTGTAAATAAAAAACATACCTTAACACCAACTCTTTCATAAACAATACACATTCTTTCAAATCCATGCTTCATCCATTCTCTCAAAATCTCCTCTGTTGGATGCATTCCATACTTTGTTACCTACATGTTTAATACATCATAACAAAGAATAGTCGGTATAATTAGTATACCATTTTCTTGTTGTTTCATTAATTTATATAAAATAAGGGAAGTTAAAAAACATCGCTACTTACAAATTGTTCAATTAATTTTCATACTTCAACATTGATCCAGATTATTTTCGGCACGAAATGAGTGCGGAGATATAATAAAGAAATATACAAAGATATATCAGATATCTAATAATATAACATAGTTATATCAGATGTATATAACAAGAGGCACATATATACAATAATACACAATTTCTATTAATGAGTGAAATGTATAGAACTGTAAAATTATAGAGTGAAAGACTCGCTAGAATGGTGGAAGCTTATCTCTGAGAAGAGATGTGGCAGTTACGCTCATTCACAAGAATATGATTGTTAAAATGAGGCTCCAAAATCCTTTTTAACATAAGTAAAATCCAAAACCCTAACCCTGGAAGATGAATAACCAAAAGGTTTGTGGGCCCCGATGGGGGTAGTTGATATGTCAACTTCCCGGGGGCATGACTTTTGCATACAATCTCCATTTGGGGCGTTCGATACCTCATCGGAAAGGTCTATCCAAGAAGTACAACTCTTGCCCTCGAATAGTCCAAAAAAAATTCGTTTAGGGCCTCAAAATGGCCCTGGATTTTTGGGACTCGAAAAAACTGTCAAAATGGAAAATTGTTCTTTGAGCCAATGGAATAGGTGGGTGACCACCAATATCCATCTATATCAATCCTCCCTCCTTAGGAATAAATGGTCTCCATTGCGTTGAGTTTCCATGGGATATGGGGAAGCGTTTGTTGAATCTGAACTTTAGTGAGTTTCTTGCCTTGTTGGAGAAGTTGCATTGCTTGGCTTGTGGAAGGCTGTCATGAACTTGTTGCTGGCAGGGTTGAATCTGTTCAACAAACCTATTGTATCTTTGCTTGACTGGGAAATGTGTAGGCACCCTTGTAGGTGAAGAAACAATATCTTCTTTCTCTTTTGTAATCTGCTTCTATAGGATAAAAAGGTCTTGGGCTAAGGTTGTAGTGGTTGCAATGTCCTTTTGTTCACCTTTTGAACATATTGTGAAGAGGTTGAATTTTGTAGTATGAGAGATTACCTTGTGGCACTATTTTGGTGGGACAATAGTTAGAACTACCTCTGGTATCTTGTAGAGATGACCCCCCAGAGTAATAATGACACTACGGGGTCGAGACTCATAAATAACATGGTGTTTCCACATATATGGTTGGCCCAAAAGAACATCATAGACATACAACGGGGAAACATCACATAATACCTCATCCTTGAAGGGCTAGATTTTGTATGACAATCGACACTGTTGGCTAACACAAAGATCTCGTCCCTGGTGAAGCCACCCAATGTTGTATGGTTGCGGGTGTGGTGTAGTTGACAATCCCAACTATTTGATGACCTCTGCTGAGATGAGGTTCTTTTGGCTTTCGCTATCAACAATAAAATGCAGTAGGGTCCCCTTCACCCACATATGTGAATGAAAAAGGCGCTCCCCCTCTTCAGGATCTGTTGGTTCTTCTGGTTGAATTGTTGCGATCATGACAGTAGCAGTGGGGTGTGTGTCGATGATCAATCTTCTTCCATTATTTTTTGAATTAGATTATGAATCAGGGTTCAAATCCTTTTCTTTGATCTCGACCATTGATGATTGATTTGAGAGACATTCATCAGTGTTGTGCTAGGGGATTTTGTGTAAATCACACCTCTTTCTATTGTCCTTCTTCGTCTTTCTGTTACCCTTCTTTTCCTATGGCTTGGACGGGTTTTTGGGAGGTTGTTTGTTAGGTCCATCTTTATCATACTTTCGTTGTTGTGTATTTGAAGACATGAACTCCCATTTGTTCTGGTGCCTAAATTTCTTCTTGATTTTGACAACATATCGATAGGAAACTTCGAGTGATGAGATGTCAAGGAAATCCATTTCGGTTTTGATGTACCTATGCAAAGCCCCGAGGTATTTCAGAACCAGATGCCACTCAGAGTCTTTGATACCCATCTTAGTGCGTAAGGTATGGAAATTATTTGTGAACTCCAAAACTATTTGGCCCCTCTCTTGCCGCAGTGTGGTCCATCTCATGTATTGGTTGTCATAGTTACCGATAGGGTAATATTTTTCCTTGACTGCATCCACAAAAAATCCCAAGTGGGCTCAACCCCATATATTCCAGAATCCTTTGTGGAAATTTTCTCCCAGTAAGTTTCCCACCAATGTTTGACACGGGGGAGAGCCTTAAGGAGTGTGAAGGTGATGTTTTCCCTATCGGAGAAATTGCGAACAAAAAATAACCTTCTAGCAGATTTAACCATTTTTCCAAGGCATCTGCATTTATTTGTCCTTCAAATATGGGAATACCAAAATTAAATTGTACCTTGAAAGGAGAGGTGCCTCCAAAGTGGCCTCTTGATGAAGATGCGCGTATTGTTATCAACAAGTGTTGAAGTATGTGGGAAAAATTCTACGTCATTTCATCCCTCTGTCGCATGAGAGCTTGCTCAAGCAACATATTAATATAATCTTCTTCTCCATCATTTTTATTTTCTTCCACCATGGAGGGTTTCTTGGGCGTGTGAGAGTTATTTTTCTCAAGAGAGACAAGCTCAAGACCCAACTTGCTATACTCAGACCTTATCAGGGACATGCACTGAAAAACGATCAAGAACAATCTGCTCTAATACCACTGATCCCGATTATTTTTGACATGAAATGAGAGCAGAGATATAATAAAGAAATGTATAGAGATATATCATATATCCAATAATACATCTGATATATACAATAAAACACAATTTCTATTAATGAGTGAAATGTACAGAACTGTAAAATTGCCGAGTGAAAGACTCGCTAGAATGGTGGTAGATTATCTCTGAGAAGAGATGTGATGGCTACACTCATTTGCAAGAATATGATTGTTAAAATGAGGCTCCAAAGGCCTTTTTAACATAAGTAAAATCCAAAACCCTAACCTTGGAAGATGAAAAGACAAAAGGTTTGTGGTCCCCGATGGGGGTAGTTGATACGTCAACTTCCCAGGGGTGTAACTTTTGCATACGATCTCCATTTGGGGCATTCGATACCTCATCAGAAAGGTCTATCCGAGAAGTAAAACTTCTGTTGGGAGTTAGGAAGTGCTATGTTGAACCCATGGCCCTCCAAAAGTCCAAATAAACGTCGTTTAGGGCCTCAAAATGGCCCCGAAAGTTTGGGACTTGAAAAACTGTAAAAGAACTGCCAAAATGGAAAATTGTTCTTTGAGCCAGTGGAATAGGTGGGTGGCCACCGATATCCATCTAGATCAAATATATACTCACAACCCATACTTAACCCAATTTGTATCAATTCATGGGTTGGCTTCTCTTTGTATGTTTATTAGAAGGCATCCATGGACAAAAAACATGAAATCTTAAGAAACGACGAAAACATAAATACTCACAAAGTTTGCGATCAACCCTTTTATTTCTTGCCATCCTATCTTATGTGTTGAATGGATTCTATTATTTTTTCTTTTTTGCAACAAAACAATTGAAAATTAGTATTTCACATGATAATTAAATTCGATGTACATAAAAGAATAAATAAATGATTACATACCTTTAATGCACATTGTAGTTGGGATGGCTCCTCTTGTAACACAATTATGTTCATTTCTTTTACCGTCTTCTTCTACATATTTTTGGACATTCCTACCGGCATGTCTTGGTTTTTCCCTTATTTGTCTCTTGAAATTTTCAAAATCTCTCTCAAAAAAGAAGAAGGAATCATTAGATATAAAAATTACGTATTTTTTATAGAATAAGATATCGGTGCATATAGTAACTTAAAACACATCAGGGTGTCAACCATATTTATACATACCGGTGCATCAACCATATATATATGCACCAATACATTATAACAATGTTGTTGCGAAATCGAAAACATTTTACAATTTTTTGTTTTCAGTCGGTGTTTTTTGAATTAAGAAAAGAACAACTTTGTAAATATTGTTTATTACGCACCATCGACCCATGAACAAATTTAAGACATGGCAGTTTCCATGTAAAAAACAATATTATTTCCATTTTAAACTCAATGGTGTTGTTTGTAAGAAAGTGTGCCTCGATGCTTATCTAGGTACAATGTGACCATCGACCACAAAAATGTTTTTTTTTTTTTTAAATATTATTTCTAATTTAAATTAAGTGATNAGAGCACACTGTTATCCACAAAGGCCTTAAAAAAAAAAATGACAACAGCATGACAGTTGGGATCCAATGCAATGAGTGGTTTCATTACAATGGATAGGAAACACCCACATATAATTAAACAAACCCTATAAAAAATTGCTTAATTTTTTTTTTCCATGTGAAATATAGAAAGAGAAAGCAAAAAATCTGTGAGGAAATTAAGGCTTCCAATATTGAAGGTAACTATAAAATCGTTTTTTTGTTTTTTTGGGAATGCACTGAAAATTGTTTGAATCAAATAGACGAAAGATTAAGATGATTAATAGAATGAAGTCATATATCTAAAATTTCTCTTCTGCGAGGGTTTTTGATTCATGGAACGAGACGGAAGCCAATGCGGCTAGGGTCCAAACCCTAGCCGCCACCGTTCTGCTCTTCGTTGCAGGGGCGCTGAGCGTCTTTCGTAGTTTCCGATCAAGGTTTTCATAGATCTCCCATCGTTCTCTCTTCTTACAGGACACGATTCGGCGGTTCCAGCGCGTCCCTCCTGCGTGCACGCGAGCTAGAGCAGTGGAAGCCACTGGTGGTCGCCGCCTAGCCAAGATCGCTTCAAATCCGATTACCGAAACCGAAGAAGATCCCTTGGAAGCCTTTAAAGCTTTAGTTCGTTCGGCAGGACCTTCCAAGCCTGCTCTTTCGACTAAGTTTGTTAAGAAGATGGAGGAGATCCCTTCTCTGGAGCTATCTCCATAGGAGCCTTGCAACATCGCCCTCTCTCTGGCAGAAAATGCCCTCATCGAAAAGTTCACGGGGCTATGGCCCAGCCCCAAAACGGTGGAGACATGGATTAAGGAACGATGGATGCCGCTTATACAAGGAAGCGTTACCCTGTGGGCAGCAGGCAGGGGTTTTTTTATCTTCAGTTTCTCAAGGACAGAGGACCGGGATCTAGTTTTCAGATCTGGACCCTATTTCATGGGGTCAAGAGGGTTGTTCTTAGCCCCTTGGACTCTTGACTT
>ML823973.1:128909-139075 GCA_009831015.1 Picea engelmannii
TGGTGAACCATTGCAGGGGGCACTGGGTTGCTGGGGGTTTTGGGTACGGGGGCCAGGATTCCTTTCGGTTTCCTAGAGCTAGGGAGCTGGACAGGCTACTCCTAGCTAGCTGGGAGGTTAGTCGGTTTGGGCAGAGTTTCTCAGTGCATCAGGCTAGGCAAGGTAGCAGGGAAAGAACAACCATATCAGCGAGAATTAGCATCAGAAGCAGGTATTTTATTTATGAATTGCTGAGTTATTTTCATGCTGTGGAATAATTTTAAATTTATGCTGAACATTTATGCTTATATGATGGTGTATGAATTATTTATGCAAAGAAAGGAATTATATGTTTAATTTTATGAAATTTTGGGATTTAATTAAGTGAGGTCTCTACAATGATAGTGGGATAATATGTATTAACTCTCAAAAAATGTGGGTTGAAACTAAGGAGCCTTATGTTTTCCCAAAACATTACAACCAAGTGTTTTTTTACCCAGATGTGTTGGATGGGGATTGGTGGTTCATACTGAGACATGATCTGAGATATAAACATCTTTTTGAGAACAACAATGTTAGAATGCCGAGTCAGGAAGATAATTAGGGTGATGGCAATGAAGACTGATTTGTAAATGCTTTATTTTGGCATTTATATTGTGGGTGTGTAATTTTATTACACGTATCTATAATGGCCAATTATGTTTATTTTTTCTTCATTTTATAATTATATTGGATATGCAAAGTTAACAACTATTTACAACCACCATATTGAAAATACATTAAATAGTACAAGCATAACATGTGGTTTTGACATATTTGTATTGTCATATTTATTGTTTATTATAACAAATTTATGTTGTATTGTATTAACATATGTTTATGTTAACCTTTGAATTACTAAACATTACTTAAGATATCACAAATTTTAAATTATATTTTATTTAACAAAAAAGTGAAGATATTAAAAAATCAAACCTCAAATTTTTTATTGTTTGAAAAAATCAAAATTCAAATAAGCATATACTTACTTTGATGGAACTTCTAAAGACAATTCCAACAAAATAACTTCGTGCAGCATCTATGAGTTCTGGAATCACATGTGTGGTGTTGGCATTACCAACTTTGATGATATTCCCAACCTTAACTAGTGCAACTATCATGGCCTTCACCTATTCCACTCCATCCTTTAGTTTTATAATCATATAAACTTATATTAATCATTATTTTTACATTTTTCTTGAAATACGTGTCAATATAGGAAGGACATGGAAATTCTAAAAGAGTATTTTTCTAGAGCCTGGTTAGAAATAACAAAAATTTTAATGATCCATACTTATCTTTTTTTTTTTTTTTAAAGTAAGAAGATTGTATTACCTGTTGTCAAAATTTACATGCAAACAAAGTCTTTGTTGATGCATGGGTTTCCTTGATAGGAAACCAACCCAGTATAGCTGATGTCCAGACCCAATATGATCCCCAGTATTCAAAAAAATGTTACAACTGATAAGAAAAGATCTTGTTTATGTCCCTTAAAAGACATATTCTATCATATATTCTACTAAAAACTGAAATATGCAGACATAAAAAGAGATAGTGCCAGTAACTACATCCTTTAGAGATCATTTGCTAGAACTTGGGAATTCAGAGGAGGGAACTTCTCGGTCATAGGTAGGGGAACATGAACTCTCAGCAACATGGTGTCCCGAGCTGATATTCCAAAGCTGGGGCACTTGGGCTCATCATTGGCATGCAAGTGTATCAGTCATGAGAGACGTTGATTCATCAATTCCTGATTGAACTTCAATTTTTCTATGTCCTAACAAATTTTGAAGACCAAGTGCGTCAAATGGCCAAGAGCTCTTGTAGAAGAGCACTCAATCGAGGAGATGTACGCTACACCAGAAGGAGGGTTCTGGGGACCGCTAGGAGTGAAATCATTTTCTGTTGTAGAGGGAGATTGAGGAGAGTATCATTAATGACTGCCTTCACCCTTTAATACCTGAGGTTCCTCTTCCCATTCAGCTTTACAACCCCAAAATGAGAACTCTTCTTGCCCATGCATTAGATTACAATCTGTGTGAATTCGAGAAGGAAAAGATGCGTTGCCACTATCTAGAGAAGTTGATGAAGATTCCACAACATTAGGAGGTCGAACCATTCTCCCTCCTGAAAAGCTTGCCCTACAAGAGCGCCCACGAATTCAGAGATAGGGCATCAAATTAACAAGGTGGTCGAAGATATTCCTAATGTTTTCGGTGAGATTACCCACAAAGAATTCTCGACCAAAAGCTACAGGAGCAATTGTTTGCATCCCAATCTCTATAGAAAGTAAATGCAAAATTTGAGAAGGAGGCGGATGAGTTAGTTCTATCAGGATGAGAGGACAGTAGAAATAATTGTCACTTAGAGCCATAGTACCAACAATCCATTGTGTTCCGATACTCTCACACTTCTGGCAATGGGGTAAGTAAATGCCTCGATCCTGGACATGAAAAGGCATATATAACATGGATAAATGTGGAAAAATAAGCCTCCAAGTGGTCTCCGAAGGAGGATCCATCTGTCCAGGATATATGTCAAGCGAGCACCCATCTGGGGCATGATTCATGCTTATCTAAAAGTATAGAAGCCTTTGTCTATTTTACTAATTCTTAAAATATTAATTATAAAATGTTTGGTGATATTATTTTTTAATAGAAGATTCATAAAGTTAGTATTAGAGTAAAAAATTGTGAAACCATTTCATTGAAAGTGTATAGATCATTAAAAAGTATTATTATTCTTTATATTTAGTATTTTAAATTCAATTGAATAAATTTCATGTATTATAATAGTTGGATAATATAAATTAATAATATCTTTCAAAAAATTAAATATTAATAAAATATACTAATTTTGATTTTAGTAAACAATTATATTATAACTTTGTTTTGCAATCTTTTAATAATAATAATTAAAAAAAATAACATTATTATTACATCATCATCATTATTATTAGTGAATGATTATATTATAATGTTATTATTATAATATATGAAAAAGACATAAATATTCAAATCATAATCATTTCACTCATCATATTAAAGTATTTTTGTTTCTAAACATGTTTAATCAATATAGTGTATCTTGTTGGAAAACAAACAATTCACCTTGAAGAAGAGTGAAACATTATATGACATTAATGGTTATAACTTTTTGCAATCACAATCCAAAAAACTTTTTGCAATCACAATCCAAATTAAACAATTTCATAAAAGTAAAGCTAAACATTATATGGTGACTGTAAATTCAAATGAGTGATACATCTCAAATTTAACTTAAAAACAGAGAAATCATTAGCAATGTTAATCATTAACATACTCGTAATATATTTTATAAATCAAACAACAACAACCACAACATTATATGGAAAACATAATATACATGAGTGATATACTTATGAATATACATGTCAAACATACATCTCAACAAAATCTGCAATAAACATGTCATATATACATCTTAATTCAAATATAAATCAATCAATATACATATCAATCAGTAGCTGATCCAGATGGATATTGGTGGCCACCCACCTATTCCAACTGGCTCCTCGTGTCCATTTATGTTCAACACGTTTTTTTGTACTATTTTATAATTGTGAGTTCTACACTTCTAGGGTTGTCTGAAGCCTGACACATTCTCTAGGTGGATACGGGTGGCCTCTCGCCTACTCCAACTAGCCTATTTTGTATGTTTTCATATCAACACATCTTGTTGTACTTTCATGGTTGTTTTGAGGCCCTAAACATTGTTTTTTTGACTCGCGGCAATCAAACTGTAGACAAAGTTAGAGTTTGATGGTGAAATGTGTAGTTCTATGAAAGACCTTTCCAATGAGCTATCACGTGCCTAAAACGAAGGTCATATGCAAAAGTTATGACCCTAGGAAGTTGAGGTACCAAATTACACCAACTTACCCATAGGGCCCACATGACTTTTGGCATTTCACCTTCTAGGGTTAGGTTTTTGGATGTCTAGGGTTTTGGAATTCACGAGTAATATGAAAAGGGCCTATGGAGCCTCATTGTAATTCATTCTTCTTAGACGGATGCACATAGTATCCACATCTCTTCTCAGAGATAACTACAACCATTCAAGCAAGTTTCAGTTCTATAGTTTTACAGTTTCAACCTATTTCATTATTTAATAGAAGATATTGTTCACTTAATATTTGTGTTATTCTTCCTATCTCTGTGTTTATGGTATTTAGTCTATAATCAGTTTGTTCCGCTCCTAAATCCGGATCAGTGGTATCAGAGCGGTCTGCTTTTCATTTATTTTTCTTTGTGCATGTCCCCGACAACGTCTGGGTACAAGAATTTGGGACTCGAATCAATCGAGCCATTACCAAATCGACCATGTTGAACCCAAAAACAACCCATGGGAGGTGAAAATAAAGATGATGGAGCAGGAGATCCTGTTAAAATGTTGCTTGAGGAATCCCTCGCGTGACAAAGGAACGCAATGATGGACAACTTTGTACAGATCCTTCGACGGTTGCCCATGGGAGAAGCATCTTCATCAGGAAGCCATGCAACCCCCTTCAAGGTACAGGTAAATTTTGATATTCCATTATTTGAAGGATTGATAGATGTGGATGTTGTAGATAAATGGTTAAATCTGCTCGAAGGATATTTTTCGGTCCAAAATTTTTTCGATCGGGAAAAGATCACTTTTTCACTCCTCAAGGTCATTCCCCATGTTAAAGAGTGGTGGGATACCTACTCTAAGCAAAGGGCCATGGAGGAATCTACAATTTTTGTGGTGGCCCCTACATGGGATTCCTTTAGGGACACCATTAAAGAACAATACTACCATGTTGGAAGCTACGAGGACCAGTACACTAGATGGACCACCCTACATCAAAGAAGGGACCAGACAGTACCGGAATTCACCAATATTTTCCATACCCTCCGCACCAAATTGGGTATCAAATATTATGAGCATCATCTAGTGCTCAAATACAACGGTTGTTTGCATAGATACATTCAAATAGAAATGGAGTTCCTAGACATCGCCTCATTGGGCACAGCTTATAGATACGCTGTCAAGATCGAGTAGAAAATTAAGAAGAAATAATGAGAGTTTGGATCTGCAAACCCCTCACAGTCGAAGCAGGGCAAAGGCAACCCCAACCCACACAGCAGGGGACCAAGTTGCGATGGTCACCCTCAGGACAATCTGTCCAAGCCACAAAACACAAAGGGCAATGTGAAGATGAAGAAGTACACAGGAAAATGGTGTGAGTACCATAAAAGGCCTTGGCATAACACCGGTGAATGCTGATTCTGATTCCAAGTCAAATCCTAAAGGAGGGAAGCATATTATCGATGTTGAACCCAGTGCCATGGTCGCTACCACCAAAGTACAACCAAGAGAACTAGGAGATCCAGAGGAAGGGGAATGCCTCTTTCACTCACAGATGTGGGTCAAGGGGGTTCTTATTCACTTCATTGTCGATAACAGTAGTCAGAAGAACCTAATTTCAGTAGAGGTTGTCAAGCGGTTGAACCTGCCAATGACACCACACCCACAACCATACACCATCGGCTAGCTTCATCAAGGAAGAGATCTCTGTGTCAACCAACAGTGTCGTCTGTCCTACGACATCAAGCCTTTCAAAGATGAGGTATTGTGTGATATTTATCCCCTTGAAGTTTGTGATGTTATTTTAGGACAAACATATTTGTGTAAGTTTCATGTTGTGTATGAGTCTAGACCACACAATGTTATTATTACTTTGGGTAGACAATTGCACAGGGTTCCAGAGGTGGAACTGCCTATTGTTATTTCTTTAATCTCTGCTAAGCAATGTAGTAAGGTCATTTCACAGACTAGGAAGTTTGTCTTCTTTGTGATCCATGCTCACAGTAAGTAGAAGGTTTCCACCACATCCTTTACCTCTACACAACACCTCTCTTTGTAGCATAAGCAAGTGGACGGGATCGTCAAAGAATATAGAGACATCTTCGTCACACCTACAGGGGTACTGACACACTGCCAATTCAAGCATCCAATTGATCTGACCCCCGACGCACCTCTACCTAATGGACTAGTCTATCGAGGCTCACTGATGGAGAATGAAAAAATCATGCATCAGATCCAAGAGCTTCTTCAAAAGGGGCACATCAGACCCAACTCCTCCCCTTGCAGAAGCCTAATTGTATTGGTGCAAAAAAAGGATGGGACTTGGCGGCTCTAAATTGATTACAGATCCTTAAGCAAAATCACAGTTAGGAATCGCTATCCCATTCCCAGGATTGATGACCTTCTTTACCAACTCAAGGGGGAAAATTTCTTCAGCAAGATTGACCTGAAGTCTGGCTACCATCAAGTTCCCATCGAACCAACGGATGTTTGGAAGACAACCTTCAAGTCTAAGGAAGGTCTCTATGAATGGCTAGTAATGCCCTTTGGCTTAACAAATGCACCAACCAATTTCATGAGGTTTATGGATGATGTATTGAGACCCTTCACCAAATCCTTTGTGGTAGTATATTTGGATGACATCCTCATCTTCAACAAAATATGGGAGCAACACATGTGGCATATTCAATAGGTTTTGAGCACTCTACGATAGCACAAGATTTATGCCAACTTGGAAAAATGTTCTTTTGGCATGGACGAGGTCCAATACCTGGGCTACATTATTGATGAGCATGGGGTACATGTTGATCCAACTAATATCGAAGTCATTCATGACTAGACAACCCCGACCACACTTACCGAGCTTCAGAGCTTCTTAGGACTCGCCAATTTTTACCAACGGTTTTTTTTGGGATTCTCCCATATTGCTTGGGCCCTTAGCTAGGTGACCAAGGGTGATGGTAGGGCCAATTTCGTGTGGGTGAAGGAGCAGAAATGAGAATTTGAAGATCTGAAACATCGTTTGTGCTTAGCACCCGTACTCTCCTTGCCCGATCTGCAACAACCATTTGAGATTGAGATTGATGCATCTGACTATGTTGTGGGAGAAGTTCTCACTCAACACGGGCATCTAGTGGCATACCATAGTGAGACACTCTCCGATGTTGTCCGTAAATACTCCACCTATGACAAGGAAATGTATTCCATTGTACAAGCCTGCCGTAAGAAGTGGTCCATTAACTTGCAGCAGTTCCATCTCAACATCAAGTATAAGACATGTATCTCCAATCATGTCATTGAATGCCTCAGTTGGCCTCCTCTGGCTGCACTTATGACTGTGCTCCATTATTGTGGATATGAAACATCGGAGTGGCCCCAACTTTACCTACAAGATCCAGACTTTTCCACAACATATCGACTCTTGGGTACAAGAGTCACTATCACTGATTTTCACATTCAGGACGAACTCTTATTCCACCCGAGCCATCTCTATGTTCCTACAAGAGAGCGTGCAAAGTTTATTTTGGAAGCCCACTACAGTCGGGTGGAAGGACATTTTGGCATAGAGAAAATTGTGGCTGTCCTTCAAAAACATTTTTATTGGCCAAAACTTCGACTGGACGTCAGCAAGTATATCAAATCTTGCACTACCTGCACCATTGCCAAGTCAGCCATCAAGAAGCAAGGCTTATACAACCCTCTTCCTATTTTTGAGAATCCATGGGAGTCCATCTCCATGCATTACATGTCTGGTTTGTCGACCACCAAGCATGGAAATGACTATGTGTTTGTGGTCGTTGATCAGTTTTCGAAGATGGCCATCCTCACAACCTGTAATAAGACTGTCACAACGACCAATACTTCCAAACTCTTCTTTGAATGAGTTTGGGTGCACTTTGGGATACCATATACCATCATCTCTAACCAAGATAGCAGGTTCCTCAACACCTTTTGGTCAAGTCTCTGGTCTCTGTTGGACACCAAGCTCACAAAATCCACTTCTTTCCACCCCCAAACCGATGGCCAAACCGAGGTTGTCAATCGGATGATTGTGCTCATTCTGCACATGTACAACTCTAAGCCTCCCCATGCATGGGACGAGAGTCTCCCATATGTCCAAAACAGTTACAACAGAGCTCTCCATAGTTCCACCAGCCATAGCCCATTTCAGGTGGGTCTGGGATTCCAACCGTTGGGACCCATTCATGTTGCACTTCCTCTTGCCACCGCCCAGACATACTCTTCCCATGATCATTCTATGGTCAACAAAGCTACCAGATTCATTGAGCAGATTCAACACATCCACCAATGGGTCCAAGAGATTTTGTAGAAATCTAATGCTAAGTACAAGCAGTGCCATGATAAACATAGGGCACCACACTAGTTTCAGGTTGGCGACAAAGTCTAGTTACATTTGTAGAAGGAGCATATCATCGGGCCCCATCGAAATCTTTGGTCACTTCGTTATGGGCCTTACACTATCACCAAGGCTATGGGTAGCAATGATTTTGAGCTCAACACTCCACCCTTCTTTGGTCTGCATCTAGTATTCAATGTGGACCTCCTTCGACCATATTTCCCACCATTATTGGACACCTCTGAGATCAACGGACAACTGAAACCGACAGATCTCAACCTTGACTACATGGAACAAGCATCCACCGATCAGATAGTGGACACAGAGGTCAAGGGAACTCGCCAGCAGCAAATCCAACTTTATCAGGTTGTCAAGGCACGACAACTCCTACACCAAGGCAAGTGACTCACCCAGGGCCAAATCCACTAGAAGTTTCCCCACCTGATGGGGGAACTCAACACAATGGAGACCATTGCTTCCTAAGGGGGGAGGATTGATCCATATGGATATTGGTGGCCACCCACCTATTCCAACTGACTCCTCGTGTCCATTTTTGTTCAACACGTCTTTCTGTATTGTTTTATAATTGTGAGTTCTACACTTATGGGGTTGTCTCAAGCCTCACACATTCTCCAGGTGGATACGGGTGGCCTCTCTCCTACTCCAACTAGCCTATTTTGTATGTTTTCATATCAGCACATCTTGTTGTACTTTCAGGGAAATTTTGAGGCCCTAAACATTGTTTTTTTTTACTTGCCACAGTCAAACTATAGATAGAGTCAGAGTCTGATGATGAAATGTGTAGTTCGTATGCAAAATTTATGACCCTAGGAAGTTGAGGTACCAAATTACACCAACTTACCCATAGGGCCCACATGACTTTTGGCGTTTCACCTTCTAGGGTTAGGTTTTTGGATGTCTAGGGTTTTGAAATTCATGAGTAATATGAAAAGGGCCTATGGAGCCTCATTTTAATCCATTATGCTCATACAGATGTGCGTAGCAACCACATCTCTTCTCAAAGATAGATACCACCATTCGAGCAAGTTTCAGTTCTGCAGTTTTACAGTTTCAGCCTATTTCATTATTTAATAGAAGATATTGTTCATTGAATATTTGTGTTATTCTTCCTATCTCTATGTTTATGGTATTCAATCTATAATCATTTCATTCCGCTCCTAAATCTGGATCAGTGGTATCAGAGCGGTCTCTTCATTTATTTTTCTTTGTGCATGTCCTCGACAAGGTCTAGGTACAAGAAGTTGGGACTCAAACCAATTGATCCATTACTAGATTGTCCGCGCCGAACCCAAGCCATTGAATCCTCCCCTACAAGTAAAGAAGAAGACACAGATATAATAAAAGAATGTTTATTTAGGATCTATCCCATGGAAGAAGTAGAAGAAGAATCATGTCATAAGATGGAAGCTGAAGTTTTGAAGGTTGAGAAGTCAAACACCCAAAGAAAGTTCTTAAAAATATCCATGACCCTGGTTAAGCTCTTGGATAGTTAGATATCACCAAATGACAAATCTGGTATTGGATACAACAAGTAAGAAATCAATACTCCTAAGAAACTTGATACAGGTCCTTCGTTTGTGAAAAAGAAAAGCAAGTATAAGAGTGTTTGTAGCGGTTTTTTCTTGTGATTGAATATGGTCATAAAAGCCTTGGATTGTATGCATCATGGAAGAAAAATGAAATTGCAGTAATAGAGATCGATGAGAATCAATGGGGAGATCCAAGGTTTATTTAAAAAGTACAAGATACAATTACGCAGTGTTTTAGTAGGACAACAACATCTTCAACAACAACATTTTGTTTTACAAAATGATATACATGACATCCTGTAGAGATAACAAGAGGAAAGACCTTGTCAAGGAAAGCTAACCTTTTAGGAACAAAGGGGGAAAATAGTCAG
>ML823973.1:142353-158962 GCA_009831015.1 Picea engelmannii
CGCGACTGTTTGCATAGATACATTCAAAAAAAAATGGAGTTCCTGGACATCGCCTCAGTTGGCACAACTTATGGATACACTGTCAAGATCGAGCAAAAATTTGAGAAGAAACAGTGAGAGTTTGGATCTGCAAACCCCTCACAGCCGAAGCAGTGAAAAGGAAACCCCAACCCACACAGCAGGGGACCAAGTCATGATGGCACCTTCAGGACAATCCGTCCAAGACGCAACACAAGAAGGGAAAAGAGAAGATGAAGAAGGACATAGGAAAATGGTGCGAGTACCATAAAATTCCTTAGCACAACACCGACGAATGCCACTCCAAGTAGTCCCTCGTGGATGAGCTGAAGGATTTCGAGTCAGAGGTCGATTCTGATTCCAAGTTAAATCCTGAAGGAGGGAAGCGGATTATCGATGCTGAACCCAGTTTCACGGTCACTACCACCAAAGTCCAACCAAGCAAACCATAAGAACTAGAGGAAGGGGAATGCCTCTTTCACTCGCAGATGTGGGTTAAGGGGGCTCCGATTCACTTCATTGTCGACAATGGTAGTCAGAAGAAACTAATTTCAATAGAGGTCGTCAAGTGGCTGAACCTTCCAATGACACCACACCTGCAACCCTACACCATCGATTGTCTTTGTCAAGGAAGAGATCTCCGTGTCAGCCAACAATGTCGTCTGTCCTACGATATCAAGCCTTTCAAAGATAAGGTATTGTGTGATATTTCTCCCCTTGAAGTTTGTGATGTTATTTTAGGACAACCATATTTGTGGAAGGATCATGCTATTTATGAGTCTAGACCCCACAATGTTATTATTACTTTGGGTAGAAAATTGTACAGGGTTCCATAGGTCGCACCACCTACTGTTACTTCTTTAATCTCTGCTAAGCAATGCAGTAAGGTCATTTCACAGACCGGGAAGTTCGTCTTCTTTGTGATCCATGCTCACAGTAAGCAGAAGGTTGATACCACATCTATGGCCTCTACACAACCCCTCTCTTTGCAACACAAGCAAGTGGACAGGATTGTGGAAGGATACAGAGACATATTTGTCTCACCTACAGGGGTACCGACACACTACCAAGTCAAGCATCCAATTGATTTGACCCCCAATGCACTTCTACCTAATGGACTAGTCTATCGATGCTTGCTGATGGAGAATGACAAAATCAGTAGTCAGATCCAAGAGCTTCTTCAAAAGGGGCACATCAGACCCAACTCCTCCCCTTGTAGAAGCCCAATTGTACTGGTGCAGAAAAAGGATAGGACTTGGTGACTTTGCATTGATTTCAGAGCCTTAAACAAAATCACAATCAGGATCCGCTATCCCATTCCCAAGATATATGACCTTCTTGACCAACTCAAGGGGGAAAAGTTCTTCAACAAGATTGACCTAAAGTCTGGCTACCATCAGGTTCCCATTGAACTAACAAATGTTTGGAAGACAACCTTCAAGTCTAAGGAAGGTCTCTACGAATGGCTAGTCATGCCCTTTGGCTTAACAAATGCACGAGCCACTTTCATGAGGTTGATGGACGATGTATTGAGACCCTTCACCAACTTCT
Source organism: Picea engelmannii (assembly GCA_009831015.1). Lineage (NCBI taxonomy): Eukaryota > Viridiplantae > Streptophyta > Pinopsida > Pinales > Pinaceae > Picea > Picea engelmannii. The sequence goes on from ML823973.1 coordinate 143,923, forward strand.
TTGTGGTAGTATATTTGGATGACATCCCCATTTTCCACAGAACATGGGAGGAGAACATGCGACATATTCAATAGGTTTTGAGCACTCTATGACAACACAAGCTTTATGCCAACTTGGAAAAATGATATTTTGGCATGAATAGGGTCCTATACCTGGGCTACATTGTTGATGAGCATGGGGTATATCTTGATCCAACTAAGATCCAAGTCATCCATGACTGGCCAGCCCCGACCACACTAATCGAGCTTCATATCTTCTTAGGACTCGCCAATTTTCACTGACGGTTCATGTTGGGATTCTGCCATATTTCCTGGGCCCTCAGCCAGGTGACCAAGGGTGGTGGTAGGGCCAAGTTTGTGTGGGGGAAGGAGCAACAATGAGCATTTGAATATCTGAAACATCGTTTGTGCTCAGCTCCTGTACTCTCCTTTCCCGATCTGTAACAACCATTCGAGATTGAGACTGATGCATTTGACTATGTTGTGGGCACAGTTGTCACTCAACATGGGCATCCAGTGGCATACCATAGTGAGACACTCTCTGATATTTTCCATAAATACCCCACCTATGACAAGGAAATGTATTCCATTGTACAATCCTACTGTCAATGGAAACATTACATTCTAGGGACAAAGACGATCATACACACTGATCATAAGCCTCTGGAGTTCATACAGACACAGGGGAAATTGCAGAACGACTGCCATCAGAATTGGTCCACCTACTTGCAACAGTTCCATCTCAACATCAAGTATAATACAAGTATCTCCAATAATGTTGTTGGCTACCTCAATCGGCCTCCTGTGTCTGCACTTACCACTGTGCTCCATTCTTGTGGACATGAAACATCGGAGTGGCCCCAACTTTACCAGCAAGATCCAGACTTCACCACCACATATCAACTCTTGGGTACATGTGCCACTGTCACTGATTTTCATATTCAGGACAAACGCTTATGCCACCTGGGCCATCTCTGTGTTCCTATAAGTGAGTGTGCAAAGATGATTTGGGAAGCCCACTACAGTCGGGTGTGTTGTGGGTGGGAAATCACCTTCAAAAGAATCCTACTTTTTACTATCATGCCACCATTAACCCCACATTCATGTATTAAATACAAGGGTTAAATGATCTGGTAACTCTACATTAAATTCCACGTTTGATGTTGATCCTTTTGCGTTCGATCGCTCCTTGAATGAAAGTCTCCTTCTGAAGATAACCTGCATTCACACATAGACAAACAAAGAACTCCAAACATGCATCTCATATATAAATTAGTGGGTTAGAGGTTCTAATGAAATATAATAAAAAATTAAACATTGAACACCTCATATGGTGGGACAGGAAAAGTACTTCTTTCTATTAACTTCACAAAAGTAACTTACAATGGTGAAATCGGCCACTACTCCATGAATCTGGTCCCAGGCTCCTCTTTTACTATGAACCAACTGCTAACACACCTGCTTCTCTTCTTCAGTGAAATCACAAAATGGTTGTAGAATATTGGGGCAAGGGGAATACAAAAAAGGGCAGAGTTTCTTTGCTATTATTTTTTCCCTTTTTTCAAATGGGACCCCTACCTCTCCTTTTATAGGCTAAAAGAGGGTAGTTATTCAGTTGAATGACTAGCTATGGGTGGTCAAACGGTTTAGGAAACTTACCCAAAATTCTTTATTTCGTCTACAACTTTCTATTTTTTGTGCTTTTGTCAGTATACGCGGGTTGTAATGGGACATCTAGTGTATATACATGTGTAGTAGTGGTCCAGGGTACCTATGCCTTCAAAATGATGGTTTTTTAAAGAGTTGTTTAATGGTGGCTTGGAAAAAAATGGCAAATGATATGGCTTGATGCCAGGTATGCATGTCTAGTGCAAATTAGGGTTATAAAGCAGTTGACGAGAAAGCGTTGTTACCAAATGCCCCTAACAAAGAGAATGGTGTCGAACCTACCGGCATGCTATGAGAAGGTAGTCCTTGGCTCCCTGCTCCAAATGAACTATGGTTTGCGTTCGGCCAGGCGGAATGCTGGTGAGCACCATCAAGCGAAGGAGACGAAGGAGGTATATGACCTCCTCCATAAGGGAAAGAATTATAGGAAGCTGAAGTGCCCCCCATGGATCCTTGCAGAGGAGCATTAGACCTCCCTGCCCCCAGACCTAAATTCTGTAGATTGGAGTAGGAAAGTAAAGGGATTGTACCTGAGCTAGGCATCCCATATGAGAACGGAGGGCCTGTCGCACTCTGGGTGAAAGGAGTAGTGGCCGCCACCATAGAAGGAATCAGACCATTTCTCGAGGTAGAGGTAGTCGAGACCATAGTGGCCTAGACCGACGACAGTGGGTTAGGAGGTGGAACACCCCCTGTGGTGACAGCCGTAGAAGGAATATGAGAATTCCCGGAAGAAGTGGCAACATTTGTTTCCATTGTTGCTTGTGATACTGTCTAGCGCTCATAAGGATAAAAATGTACGATGACGGGTGTCGAAAGATTAGTGATCGGAGGTTCGTACGGACTAAGAGATTTTTCTCCAAGGTTTGAAATGGTTGGTTCCTCTGGAATCAAAATTTCTTCTCTCGAAGGTTGGTCAGGCACAGTTTCATGTGACCCGGTCACCTCAAAAGACCCTTGTTGGTCTAGTCTTCGCCTCAACAGTGGTGGGGGTGGCTCCAGTGTAACCAGTGGCACGCCAAGAAGCCTTCGTGACTGACAGAGCTCCTGATCCTCCACTGTGTGATAATATAAAATACACACTAGGTATTTTCTAATTGTTCAAGAACCATCATACACTAGAAAAATTCCCTATGAGATAAAACAAGCAGTCACTAGCTAGTTGGAAGAACAGTTACAACAACCAACACTAGAGAAACTTACCGGTGCAAGTGAAACTCGAATATGGAAGCACCTTCCAGGTATACTCTGCAAAGTGTGTCCCTATTTCTGTCCTAGGTACCATGGTTTACCCCCCCAGTCACCTATGTAAGTCCCTAAAGTAAAGGCAACTAGGTTGCCAGCGTGTGAACAGTCACCAGGTGGGTACAGTCGACAGTCGGGTGGACTGTAATGAGCAGGGTATCAAGACCGAAACCTGTCAAGGGTATCAAAAGAAAGTGGTCCAAAAGAAAACTGAGGACCTCGAACATATTCGAGACCCATGAAGCTTCGTGGAAAATGCGATCGATGGAATCCCAAGACAAGCCCTCTATATGCGTTCCCCACTATACTTGGTCTGGCTTTGGAGGGGTTATCTCCGCTGCCTTTCCGCACACGACCTTGTGTTTAGCCCCTGTGTTAGAGGGGGGTCTCGGATAAATTTAATGATACTGGACTTTTAACACTCCCTAGCACATACTCTTATGTTGTTTTTGCAGCCTTGAAGAGTTTCCTCTCCAACCTAAATCAAGGCTCTAGCCTAGACTACTTGATTGACCCTACAAACATAAAGTCTAGTTGATTTTAATTAATCGTTAATTTTTGTGGCTTGTCTTAAGTCAAAGTTTATGAAAGTGAAACTAGTGATTTTTTGAAAGACGCAAGAGAAGATAAACAAAGATGGAAACAAAATAACTTCTTCTTGACAAATTCAGATTTGCACTTTTAAATTCTTTAGCCAACTTTTCAAACTAATTTTTTTCTAAGATCTTTGAACAACAAACTCAAAACAGGATTTCTCTCGACTACGAGCTACTTATAGTCCTAAGTAAACAACCAAGAAATTATGAAAGAAAAACTTTTTCCTGATTATTAATGCAAACAACCAACTACTTAATCAAACAAATCAATGACAAAAAAAAATTAATTTCAACATGCTTTAAAATAAGAGAATTGAAACATGGATTCCTTTTCTTTTCTTCTAAAGCAAGCAAAAATATAAAGTGAAGAAAAAATAGAAACCAAAAATAACTTCTGGCCCTGCTACGAATCACAGGGAGTCACTGACCAAACCCAAAAGGCTGATTGGAAAAGACTCACAGATTTGTCTAAAAATCTATTACAGAAAACTCAAGAAATATTTTTGATGAAAAGAATACTATGCTAAGGTATGACCTAGGCTACGGACTATGATCACAGAGACTAGGGATTAGACTAAAAATACCCTTGAGAAGACTGGATTCTGACAAGGAAGAGGATGACTATCTCTCTTTGTCAAAATCCTGACACAGACACTCTACTGTTACTTCAACATCAAGCATATATACGCATGCTGCCCAAAGGCAGAGCACATATGCATGCATGCAGGGCTATTGAAGGGTGTGTATATCTCTGTAAATGCTTAAAAAAGTGAAAAACAATAGTCCAACACAGGCAGAGAGTACTGGTATTGAAAACCAAAATCCCTTAGAGACAGAGAAAATTACTTTAACAAAGAAAATGCAAGGAAAATTTGATAAAGAAAAGCTAATATGAGGTTATTCCTAGGCTATAGACTGCAACACAGAGACCGTGACCAAATCCAGGAAACCCCTAAGAAGGATCACTTCTGAAAGGGAAGAGGATGATTGCCTCTCATTTTTAAAAACAATTTCTTGACTTAAGCACAGGACTGACACTTCAGCATCTAGCGGATGTACGCAGGATGTCTAAAGGTAGGGTGCGTGTATATGCACGCAGGGCTTCTGCAAGCAGTGTATACCTCTATAAATTTTCGACAAGAGAACCAAATAGTCAAGCAATCATGAAGGGAGTATTGGTATGGAAGAGCATAATCCCTACGAACTCAGACTCTTCCAAAAACTCATAAAAAGGTAATAAAACCAATTTAAAACACCTAAAAAGTATCCCCAAAAAACCCAAGAGATATCTCCCTAGTACGATCACCAATTCTGTTGTGGGTGGGAAATCCCCCTACGAACTAGCACTAAGGGTTTAATAATGCATGCAGAAAATGACCTTCGAAAGCCTCCTACTTTTTACTATCATCCCACCATTAACCCCACATTCATTGATGAAACACAAGGGTAAAAGGATCTGGTAACTATACCTTAAATTCCACGTTTGATGTTGATCCTTTTGTGTTCGATCACTCCTTGAATGCAAGTCTCCTTCCAAAGCTAACCTACATTCATACACAGACAAACAAAGAACTCCAAACATGCATCTCATATATAAATTAGTTGGTTAGAGGTTCTAATGAAATATAATAAAAAATTAAACATTGAACACCTCATATGGTGGGACGGGAAAAGTACTTCTTTCTATTAACTTCACATAAGTAACTTGCAATGGTGAAATTGGCCACTGCTCCACGAATATAGTCCTGGGCTCCTCTTTTACTATGAACCAACTGCTAACACACCCGCTTCTCTTCTTTAGTGAAATCACAAAATGGTTGCAGAATCTTGGGGCAAGGGGAATACAAAAAAGGGCAAAGTTTCTTTGCTATTATTTTTTCCCTTTTTTCAAATGGGACCCTTACCTCTCCTTTTATAGGCTAAAAGAGGGTAGTCATACGATTGAATGACCAGCTATGGGTGGTTAAACGATTTAGGCAACTTACCCAAAATTCTGTATTCCATCTACAACTTTCTATTTTTTGTGCTTTTGTCAGTATACGTGGGCTGTAATGGGACAACTAGCGTATATATGCGTGTAGTAGTGGTGCAGGGCGCATATGCCTTCAAAAGGATAGTTTTTTAAAGAGTTGTTTAATGGTGGCTTGGAAAAACATGGAAAATGATATGGCCTGATGCCAGGTATGCATGTCTAGTGCAAATTAGGATTATAACAGGGTGGCAGGACATTTTGGCATAGAGAAAATTGTGGTCGTCCTTTAGAAACATTTTTATCGGCCAAAAATTCGACTGGACGTCAAAAATTATATCAGATCTTGCATTGTCTGCGCCATTTCCAAGCCAACCATCAAGAAGCAAGGCTTATACACCCCTCTGCCTATTCTTGAGAAGTCGTGGGAGTCCATCTCCATGGATTACATGTATGCTTTTTCGACCACCAAGCAAGGAAATGACTGCGTGTTTGTGGTCGTTGATCAATTTTCGAAGATGGCCATCCCCACAACCTGTAAGAAGACTATCATAGCGACCAATACTACCAAGCTCTTCTTCAAACGATTTTGGGTGCACTCTGGGATACCACAGACCATCATCTCCGACCGATACAACATATTCCTCAACACCTTTTGGTCGAGTCTCTAGTCTCTGTTGGACACCAAGCTCACAAAATCCACTTCTTTCCACCCCCAAACTGATGGCCAAACTGAGGTCGTTAATCGGATGATTTTTCACATCTTATGCATGTACAACTCTAAGCATCCCCATACATGGGATGAGAGTCTCCCATATGTCCAACACAGTTACAACAAATCTCTCCATAGTTCCATCGGCCATAGCCCATTTCAGGTGGTTCTAGGATTCCAACCCTTGGGACCCATTGACATTGCAGTTCCTCTTGCCACCACATAGAAAAACTCTTCCCCTGATCAGTCTATGGTCAACAAAGCCACCAGATTCATTGAGTGGATTCAACACATCCACCAATAGGTCCAGGATATTTTGCAGAAATCCAATGCTAAGTACAAGCAATGCCATGATAAACATAGGGTACCACACCAGTTTTAGGTTGGAAACAAAGTCTGGTTACATTTGTAGAAGGAGCATCTCAATGGGCCCCATCGGAAGCTTCAACCACTTTGTTATGGGCCTTACACTATCACCAAGGCTGTGGGTAGCAATGCTTTTGAGCTCAACACTCCACCCTTCCTTGGTCTACATCCAATATTCAATGTGGACCTCCTTTAGCCATATTTCCCACCATTATTGGACACCTTTGAGATCGCCAAACAACTAACACCAATAGAGATCAACCCTGACTGCATGGAACAAGCATCCACTAATCAGATAGTGGACACACAGGTCAAGGGCACTCACCAGCAACAAATCCAGCTTTATTGGGTTGTTAAGGCAGGGCAACTCCTACACCAAGGCAAGTGACTCACCTAGGGCCAAATCCAACATAATTTTCCTCGCCTGATGGGGGGACTCAACGCAATGGATACCATTTCTTCCTAAGGGGAGAGGATTGATCCAGATGGATATTGGTGGCCACCCACCTATTCCAATTAGCTCCTCGTGTCCATTTTTGTTTAGCACGTCTTTATGTATTGTTTTATAATTGTGAGTTCTACACTTCTGGGGCTGTCTCAAGCCTCACACATTCTCCAGGTGGATACGGGTGGCCTCTTGCCTACTCCAACTAGCCTATTTTGTATGTTTTCATATCAACACATCTTGCTGTACTTTTAGGGTTGTTTTGAGGCCCTAAACATTGTTTTTTTGACTCCCCATAGTTAGACTATAGACAGAGTGAAATTCTAATGACGAAATTGTATTTCTATGAAAGACCTTTCCAACGGGCTATCACGTGCCTAAAACAGAGGTCGTATGCAAAATTTATGACCCTAGGAAGTTGAGGTACCAAATTACACCAACTTAGCCATAGGGCCCACATGACTTTTGGCGTTTCACCGTCTAGGGTTAGGTTTTTGGATGTCTAGGGTTTTCAGATTCATGAGTAATATGAAAAGGTCCTATGGAGCCTCATTTAATTCCATTCTACTCAAACGGATGCACGTAGTAGCCACATCTCTCCTCAAAGATAACTACCACCATTCAAGCAAGTTTTCAGTTTTGCAGTTTTACAGTTTCAACCTATTTCATTATTTAATACAAGATATTGTTCACTGAATATTTGTGTTATTCTTCCTATCTCTGTGTTTATGGTATTTAGTGTATATTCAATTCATTCTACTCCTAAATCTGGATCAGTAGCACTACTAGCTAGTTCCACCACCAGAGACAAATGCATCAGTGTCTATGCTACTAGAGGTAAAGGGTCTATAAAAAATAACATCAGAAAGAAATGTCGACATAAGTGAACTATAAAATGTCTCTCTATCAATATCATCAACCTATGCAATGGTGCCTGATGTGAACATAGTGTCCAAAGCATCAAAATCTTGTGACACATGTAGAGGAGGAGGAGGAGGAGGAGGAGGAGAAGGAGGAGGGGGATCAGACATGGATGGAGGAGACACATGTGTAGGGGGAGGAGGAGGAGGAGGAGGATCAGATGTGGATGCATGTTCAGACACATGTGGAGGGGAAGGAGGAGGATTAGTGGATGGTGAAATCGAATCATGTGGAGGAGAAGTAGGAGGAGGAGGAGGACCATGTGGTGGAGTAGAGGATGTGGATGGGTCTGTTGATGATCCAGATGGAGTAGGATCATGAGCTGACCCATCAACCCTCGATGAGGTTGATGGCACTGACAATATGACACATCAATGAAATCATGTCACAAGGAAGACTCCTACATATCGTAGAGATATCATGTACCCATAATATGTCTCTAACTGGTGTGGGTACCACTCTGTGACTAATGATGAAACCACATAGTTGATCCGCCACCTTTATCCAAACTCTTTGATCTAGAATGCATGGAATGTAGGGTCTCTATACTGTAGGTTGGTCATCTGCCTCCTCCATCTCCTCATCCTATTGGGGAGGCTCATCCCCAATATATGTGAAAATATCTGCAAAACAATAGATAATAATAATAATAAGATAATTGAAATAAAATGTTACAATAAATTACATGTGCATTAAAAATAGACATAAAAATATGCAACTAGATTTATCAAAACATAAAAATAATATTACCTCTCTCATCCAGTGGCTCAACCACTGTAAATAATATGTTTAGACATATTCTCTAATCCATCCCCATGTACGAGTATTGTACAATATCAAGGACAAGATTTTCCTTGCTAGCCAATAAATCACATCATCCCTACCGACTAGAGTAATGGGAAACTCGAGCTAGCCCTTCTTGGGAAATAAATACCCCCACATCTTCATAGTCTCATCAAAATAGGCCTAGGAAGAAAGTAGGGTACTATTGGCCGAGTGGAATGAACCCTCTCAAAATTATTTGTAAATAACTCCGACATGAATGGGAAGAATCTCCTCCCATTTAAAATGGTGTGACAATGATCTAATGCAAAACAAAAATATCTCAAAAAAATCTTCGACCACCTAATCAATCAAGGCCTCTACACTAAACTATCTACATAATTCAACAAAGAGGAACTAATGCGCTACCCATCAGAGCTATAGTGTGACAGTTCTGAGATAATAAGACATGGGAACCTAACCTCCTCTCTATTAAATGAACGTATCCACAACTAACCACTAGGAACCTGGAACTTTGAAGAGGAATGAATGTTCGAACAGACATATCTCTACACATATGTTAGCGGGGTCTCTCTTGCAACACCCTGCGGTAGTTTAGGGAATTGGGGAGAAGTATCCCCCCTCCTAGACAACCCAATGATGAAAGAAACATCCTCCTCTATGGGATGATACCACAGATCGAGACTGACCATGAACCCATGTAGCCCATGATCCCAATGACAAATCAACTATTGTAACAACAAAGAGTTCCCCCTGAGGGATGTACCCTCTTGATAAAACTTGAGGATGCTAACATCCATCAAAAGGGCATGTGTCTACTATGAAATAGGGAAAGGGAACAATTCCCTCTCCCTGGCCTCCCACTCACGTACAAATGTGTGTGTCTTGACCTGTTGTTGCTAATGTTCCTCCTCCTCTCATCGTTTTTGTTTTTGATTCACATACAAATATTGTTAGACACATATGTAGATAAAATAAATTAAAATTATAAAACACACACATATATAAATAACTTGTATTTAAAAAAATATAAAAATATTTTTTTTTTTGCAAAAAAATCTAAAAAAGTAACTGGTGCAGCTAAAACAAAACATACGCCCCACCTCCAGTGCTCTATATCAGACAAACAACACTATCATGTGGTGTTTTTACTGACACACACTGATGCACCATGTTTCTTGTAGCACCACCACATATTTTAGCGTTGTGTCCCATAACATGCACCACACCATTAATGTAACACCCCATTTCTAAACCCCTGACTAGATGTAATTAATCATGTTAATGATTGCAATGCCATGGCATATGAACATTGTATTATATTATTGTTTAATTGGAAAATTCCAACTAGCTGATTGATGGGTGAAGCCTTAAAGTACCGACCATGATACCATGAGAGGGATTAATGAGAGGGCATAGAAAGGGGATTCATGTGAAAAATATCCCAAGGCACCTTGATGAATGAAGTGAAGGAAATAACCAAAATTTTCTCTAACTTGTAGCTGAAGCAAATCGATTAATGAAAATGGGTTGGTAGTTGAACAAATAACCACCCCCTAAAGAATACAGGTATGGAGAATTGATGGAGGAGGAAGGTACTTCCACCTCATTTCCTATAATTCCCAATTTCCTTCCGACAAAAGAAAAGAGGACAGGTTTAGAACCTTCTTGAGTAGTGCATGCAGTGGTGAATGCACGAATGCAAGAAGTAGAGGAAAAGGGCTTGAGGGAGAGTATTAGAATGGGGGAATATGAATGGTCACCCTAGAACAAAGAAGGTCGATATCCCGGGCTAGAGCAAAGAGGATTGGGACTTGGTGCTGACTGGAAAGAAACTTACACAGATAAGGGGTAGTCACCGAGGGATTTTATAGTAGATAAGGGGATCCCTTTTGTAGAGGAAAGCCAGCTGGATAAGAACTTGATAAACCCGCAGAGATCCCAAGATTAGTGGGAAGAGGGAAACTTTGTCTGTTACCAATGGATTGGAAGAGAGTAGCCTCCCTGACTTATTATTGGACCTGTAGAGTCGACTGTGAGAATTCCCCTGGTGGTATCATGGCTTGGCACAAGGGTGGTTCGTTGTAGAAAGAGAAAGTACAATATAGCCTATGGTTGGGAGGAAAGGATTTCCCCCTCAATCAAGTTGGATGCTTCATTTCACTATTGAATATATAAGTATTTTCCCCTTGTAATGTCTCTTGAATGTAATGTAATGAATATGGACTCCATTATGTATGTGTAATGATTTAGAGATGAATGAATGCCTCCCTTACTTGTGTCATTTTCAATGAATATTACCTCATGTGATGAATGTTAATTTATATACTAAATGGAATGTGGAAAATTTACCCTTAAAGGTTCAATGAAATTTATTGTATGTCTGTGTATGAGAGGCCAGAGAAGGTCGATAATCCATATGTATTCTTGGTTTGTTAAAATGGAATAATTTTCCGGTTGGAAACCTTGTCTTGGGTTCCTTGGTCCAAAATCATCTTTGTGCTTAACCTACAGGTGAGAGAAACTCGAGTGGGATGAGTTGAAACCCCTGTAGAAAAATTTAGTGAAAGGTTGTGGGACCGTCAAGTCCCAAAATCTCATTTTAAAACCTTTGAAGTTACTGTAAAAACCATGGAGGAAAAACAACCATTAGATTGACGGGGAGAAGTAATCACAATCGTCCGATCATCACTTTTGATATAGAGCTAGAGGCGAAGCCCTCAGAGTATCAGACTATCAAATATTGGGGGAATCAATGGTGTAAACATAGGAAATCCCTGATACCTAATGGGAAAGGTTCCCTCACAGGGTTCCAACCCTCACTGTTACATATGTATGGAAAAACTGACGCCATACTCCGACAGTATGAATAAAATCGACTGTACTGTCAGATTTTACTTGCTTTGTTTTTGTATTTTTTTCAAAAAAGCTCGATGTTTGTCGATTATTTGACGACTTGGTATTTAGTATTGGACATCCAACATTTATAGATTACTTACTATTGGATATCCGACGGTTTAAAGGGTCAATGATCCACTTACCAACTATTGACAAAGTCAATATTTTTTTCCGTTAAGCAACATCTCTCTGGTCAACATACGTCGAAAGTCAGACGAAAAAGTGATATAGAAATTAAAAAGTTTGAAATATTAAAGACGTTCGATGTTGTTATTATACTAGAAACAATTTGCAAAGGTTATAAGAGATATTTTTAGGTTGCGGGAAGACAATTTTTTTTATTTTTTTAATTGCAATAGGAATAGTTAAATGACATAGGTTGATTTTTTAAGATAATGATCATCATTGAAAATTTGGTAAGGAAAATTGTCACATAACATTCCTACAGGAGGACAAGGCCGAGACTTGAGATTTGCATTAGTCGAGGCTTTGGGTGATCCAAAATGTTATTTCCCTTGTAAAAATTGCAAGGGCTATAATAGAAGGAGACTTTTAATAAAAACATGTAAAAAACATTGTAGTGAGTATGGACACCTTGAAGGCGAGCATGAATATTGTCCTTTGGTAAGTTATTTATTATATGTCTTTATATTGTATATATTTTTGCAAATGTTTATATGTTAAACGTAGAAGAAAAATAATGTATTATTTTTTCTTTATGGATATATTCTACGTAAACATGAACAAATAGAGAGTAAATTAAGAAGATAAGAAGTATACATAAGATGTAGATTTTAATTAGGGTTTAGGGTATGGTTTATTGGTTAAGGGGTTTAAGTTTAGGGGTACTTGGTGTAAGGGGTATGCTTCTCCAAGTCATGGACATGGTATGAGGAGGAACTATAAATGTCTTAAGGCATAAAATACGCTTTTACGACTCCCAAACCATGCACAAGGTCTAAAACCACTACATAGAACCTATAAATGAAATATTTTGCCTATATGTACTCATGATAATGGCACCATTACAAGTTTGTAATTAGTAGAAATTATTATTTAATTTGACCCCGAGCAGAGTGACCTATGAATGAGGCCAACATTGAAACTTTTTTAGTTTGTGCTTGTATGCACTGAAATTTTACATGGTTATAGTAGATGCATTCTTTGATGGTATGGGAGGGCTTCAAGACTCAAATTCGACTCACACAAAGAATTCAACAATCAAACGACAACATTAATGAGAACAACAATGTTTCAAGTGTGAAGTGTGAAATGCATTGGCCACATGGAGATTAATGAGAGCAACAATGTTTCAACATTACAAACTGCTCACACTAATCAAAATTTATGAGAACCTTAGTCAAACAAGGAGACCTAATATTTTTCTTCACTAAAATGTATGTGCATTTTTTATTTCATTAAAAAGTTGTATGCAAAAGGAATGAAAAAGAATTCATTTGCTATAAAATAAAAACAATTTTTTCCCACTAGTGTACTTCATTCTTCATATCATGCATGCTTTTCCTCTCATTTCTAAGCCCAAAATGCAACCACTATTTTGGATATTACACTTCTACAAGCTCATGGATTTCAAATTATCTAAATAAATTGGCATTGAGCTATGAAATTATTTGTGGGTAGTAAGCTCTGTGAGGTAGGTGGTATAAAGCCCATTTATTATTCTTTGCAATTAATGTTTATTGCCAAATTTTGGTTTATATTCATTTACATATATTTTTTTAAATATCTCATTGCATTTGTTAGAAATGGTTTCCAAAATACCAAACCTATAAATTCATAATGTAAACCCCCAAGGAAATGCCCCACCATCAATGGAATATAATGAAAAATGCCTAATAGAGTGATAGCCAACCTAAGAATGTTGAGATATATATACCCACTTGGATGCTTACTTGCCCAAATTTTAGATGAAATCATTGATATAATTACTTAATCAAATGAGGCATTATCAATATTACCTCTTATGGAGAGAATATTTATCTTAAATGTATATATGGTTTGGACAATATTGCAAGAAAAGTACTAAAGAGTAGAAAACTAGAGGACATATTTTCTCTTTTCATAGACCCTCATATAGGTTAAATTTCAAACACTATCAGAACTCATATATCTATGAAATGGTGCACTTATCAACCATTTATTGATGATTTGATAGATAGGTAACACATGGATTTTAATGTGTGACCTCATAACAATAGGGAATTCCCACTATGTTTCTTGAGGAAAATGTATGCAGAGTGTGTTTTGGGGAAACTTGTTAACTATTTTCATAACTTAGAATTCCATGACACTTGTTTGGATATTCAAGAGGAGTTTCTTCCACAAACACAAGAAGAATTGCTCCAGTTTACTCAAATGATGGTATGTCATGACACATTTGTCGAGGTATTGACTATATGGTGTCATCATATACTAGTGGGGTAGGACCATCAACTCCTAGTTGGGCATAACACCATCTAGGCATACTATCATAACCAGTGGTTGTAGTTGTTATTCACATCCATGAATGTTTTGTGGCTATAATTTCCATGGTATTTTATGATATATTTACCATAGTCGATTTTTAAGTGAGGTATGTATAATGATATGTTTTAATTTTAATGAATTTATAATTAGTTAAGTAATTTATTTCACATTATTTTCCCCTTATGGTGTGTGAGTGTGTGTGTGGATGTTCTGAATTTCCCTCCTACTATGGGCTACTCACCCTATGGTATACACATCCAACAATGTATCTACTTTAGTCAAATCCATAGTAGTTGCTAAAATTTACAAGATGCACATGTGTATGTTATATTTCATACAAATCATGTATCTATAAACTGGTTCAGCACCTGGTGATTGTAGCCACTGGCTAGAGTACTTGACCTATCTAATGCCACTTGCACATGGTTGTGTTGTTTCACCTTCACTTGCCACTACACCCACTATAGTCACATCCACCATTGTTTCCTCCAAGTACAATGTTGGACCAATGACTATGTCTCCTAGTCAAGGATGCAACCAATATCCTAGCTTGCAATCTCTTTTTGTGATGAGGTGAATAGTAGATGAACCCCTTAATGAAATATAAATGTTGAATTCCATAAATTAAATGAAATATAAATGAAATATCAATGTTCATATTGTATAGGACTATATAATATTGAAGAGTCTCATAACATTGTTGTAATCTTGCAAAACTGTGTAACCTATATTTAATATCCATAATATAAGAAGACAAAAAGCACAATCCTTCATTAATTATTGGTTTTCCCTTATTGATTTTCTAGGGTAAAAAATATTTTCATTAATGTGTGTGTCTTTTCTATATTTGTATTTCTATTTAGTATCATTGTAGTTAAAGAATCTAATTGATGTTTTTTATTTTCATGCTTAAAGCACTAAAATATACAAAAATATAGTTTCACAATTGAT
>ML823974.1:8058-45743 GCA_009831015.1 Picea engelmannii
AATTACATTATGACCAATCCGCAAAAGGGGATTTGGTCCTTTTACAATAGCCGACATGATCAATCCACAATGGGGATTGATCCAATGAATAATATATCAAATAATAATAAGAATACACTTTGCAGTTACATTATTTTAACACAACTCGGGGACATGTGCTCACTGTAGAGCGCATGAGAACCTCAACATCTCTGGCATGACCCGTGACCTGCTAGATCTCAACAAAAATGATTAGTAATCTCTTGGGCTGGTGATATCATCCCTGGCTCATATTGATAAAATGAAATACAAGCAATCATATATACAAATGGAAATACAACTACACTACTCTAACATGATATGCAGATTGTATATACATTGAATGCAAATGCTTACCTACTTACCTGTTGGTTGAATGCTAGGTGTAGTCAAATAGCCAGTGAAACCATCCTAGCAATGTCTCATAATACTTGCCTTTGTGCTTCATGATAAACCAAAACAATGATAAGTCAAGCACAAAAATAACATGAGTTAGAAAATGTATTGTATCATCGGAAATCGTAAAGTCTAGCTCATGGAGGTGGGAGGGAGGGACAAAATCATGCCAATTCACACCTTTAGGAAAGTGCTCAATCCATATCAAAAAGGGATCGTGAAAAATCAAAGGTTCAATAGACTAACTCAAAGAGTCTGAAGGTTGGCTACCTTGGATGTCTTCACAATCCGATGTTTGGGAAGGATCTAGCAAGAACCTCGGGGATGATTGACAATTTCTTAAGAGAAGGTTGGAAAATTGAGACAACAAACTTCTTCTTGAGGTATTCAACCTACCGTTGAATTCTAAAAGTAAGCTTTGCCGGAGAGAAAACTTAATACAAAGGACATGCTTCCCAGCTCGAGATAAAATAGTCAAAGGGAGCTAGGAGACATTGTCATAAGGATCATTCTTTGGGCAAGCTATGTCCCCACTTTTATCAATATCCGAGCACAACGGTGGTTGATAATCTTCTTCATGGAATAAATCCAAGTGCTCAAAGGAATATTCATCAAAATCCTCAAGGTATGACCGAAAATCATTCGGAGAACATATCACCAGGTCATCCTTGGGTGTTTGATTGTAATCATATCATCTCCTTGTTGTCAAATGTCAAAACTATTAGTAACCTCATATGATAGTTGTAAAGGCAACTTTTGGAAATGACCCTCAATGTCGTAAATGGGATCCCCGTCATATCCAATCACATCCCATTTACGCTTTCCGACATGTATGAATTCATCAATATTATCAACATAGTCATCAATTTTATCATAACATGAAGGGGTTAAAACATCCAAGGGCTCCTCTAACACTTTTTCACTTTTCAAATAATAAAATAAAGCATCATGAGACTCTTTGAAAGGAAAATAACTTACTGTTTTTACTTCTTCTTGTGTAGGAGCTTCGAGGATTTGGATGACTTCATTAGATGGAAGAACATGCATCATTGTTTCGTCCTCATGACGTGTTTCTACATCTTCAACTTCATAATAAGGAGGCTCTGTTTTGTCCAAAGATTTCTTTTCTTCTTCCCTTTCTGAATTATAGAACAAGGTGTCATCAAAAATTTGAAAGGGAAAGTGACTAACCTCATCCTCTTCTTCTTGTGCAGGGGGAATAGGCTCTTGAATGGCTTCATCAAAGGGAGGAGCATACATCAATATTTCATCATCGTGTTTGATACCTTCAGGCTCTCGCTCTTCAACCACATTTTCATTATCCTCGACAGAAGAATGAGTAACCTCTTGCTCTTCCTCATGGGATTGGAAAACCTCATTAGGATCCTTCTCCTCAACCTCTTGTCGGTTGATGACTTGTTCCCCTTTTTCTTGGAAATTACCAGTAAAGGTCCCAAGGGAAACTAATCTCTCCAAACTAAGAGTGTCTGTGGTAAAGAGGTGTCCTTTTTTGAACAAAGAGATATTTGCCTCGATTTCTATAGCCATGTTATAAGCTTCATTGAGTGTTTTTGGGCTCTTTTTATTGAGGAGAAACCCTAAATGCACCATGAGTGCATTGGTATAGAGGTAAGAAAGGTATTTGTCTTCAGGTTGATGGCTTATAGGAATTTGCCATAGCAAATTTTCAAACCTATCTTGGAATTCCCTGACAGACTCATTCTTAGTTTGTTTTACATACTTGAGTCTTTTTAGTAGCATTTGGATATCCTTCAATTTAATACCCCATTTCTTGAGAAAGGTTTCTTCTAACTGGTCCATAGATGTGATGCTAGCGTTAGGGAGATCGTCATACCATTCTCTAGCATTGCCATGAAGAGTGGCAGAGAAAAGTTTCATTGCCAAATCCTCAGCATCATCACTGATAGGGTGGAGTTGAAAGAAAGCCCAAAAACCATCCATGTGATTGTCGGCTCTAACCCCGTCACTACCAGTGAATCTAGGGATCCATTTTTCATACCTCGGGGGCATTTGTCGAGGGTATCCCAGGATTTTACTCATGTCTAAGGGTTTGAAATTTCCCGGGTCCCATTGAGAAGCCATGGTTGGCTTTGTCATTAGTGGAGTCGCCAGATAATCCTTCTAGGGATCATCAAAGAGAAAGAAGGAATCACCCTTAGTGGAGTCGCCAAGTAAGCTTTGTAAGATAAAGGCTTTTGAGGAAAGGCTTACCGAAAAGTGTCGTCTTTGAGGAGAATTGACTCAGTGTTCCCCGACAACGGCGCCAAAATGTTATCGCACAATTTGTACTTGCCCAAAAGCCAAAGGAAAGTGAACAATAAATTGGCGTAACAAGAGGTTGTCCTATCACTATCACCTAAACAAGACACCTCTTTCTCTTTAGGAGTCGTACCCCACGGGAGACGTCCCCAGTGACCTGGGGGTTTGAGAAGGCTAAGGCAAGAGTATCAAGAAAGTCCCACCCCTCTCACAGGTCACTCTGATCAAAGTTCGAAAGGTTTTTTATGAGATGAAGCAAAGTAATATTTAGGTGTACCTGCCCAGAACAAGGCAACAAAAAAGTACTATTTGCAAGTACCATGTGATATTAGTGCTTCATAAAACCATAGACTTTGATAAAAAAGCATAAGCTGATATAAAAGCTGAAGCAACAGAAGTATTTATAACAGCAATGTATACATAGCAATAGCTTCACAATTATGCCTCAATAAAGCTTCAATAATGACAAAAAATGATGACATAAACTTGACAAAATGCTAGTAATTGTCAGAAGCAATGAAGGCAATGTATAATCAGCTTCAAAACTTGCTTTTAAGATGAATTTGCTGCTGTTATAGATGGCTGTAGCAATCTTTTGCAACAGCAGCAAAGTAGTTAGTAGGTTAGTCTAATTTAAAGTTAGAAATAGTTAGTATGGTTCTTAGAGTAGATGGTTTAAGAGTTGTTTCAATCAATCAATCACTTGCAAGGTATGAACTAGTGCATTTAGGGCAAATGGAGTCAATATTGCAGCGGCAATTCTTAGAGGGAGAAACACAAATGATAATAGGTGAGCTAAAGGAAGAGGGAGGATGGATGAGGTGTTAGTAAACTAAGTCCTCAAAATCCAAAACCCTAAAAAGAAAAGGTGTTAGGAAGTAGGTAACCCTAGGCCCTAGCGATTTCCTTCTTCTTTAGGTCAAGTTTGAAATAAAATATGAAAGCTTAATGAAGCAATAATACTAGAGTGCTACTAAGGTAGGGCCCTAGTATATCCTTCAAGGGAGGTGTCTTCTATCAAAATCCAATAGGTAAAGAGTTATTAAGAAAATGACAATAACATGTGCTTTTCTCCTAGGGTTTCACACTAGCAATTTCGTAATCTTATAAATGAACAAGTAAATACACCATAACCATTCAAAATAAAGAAAGATTGCATATTTCTACTTACTTCATCAAGAATAATCTAGCCACAAACCCAAGTTGAAGACTTTCCACCATGAAATGCAAAAATACACCAAGATAAGCTTCCTCCAAGAGTTGTGCACCACTTAGTTCAACTAATAAGCCTTTAAAGATGCCGAATTTCAGACCTCACACTTGTGTGAGTGAAACATGATCCAAAAATATAAGAGATTTTTCCCTTATTTATACAATACAAGTGACCTTTAATTACATTTTAGGTCAAAAAAGGCTGATATGGCCAGTTTACATAAAAAATCCAGTTTTACATAAAAATGACAATTTAAACCCTAATTTTATCTTTTAGGGATAACATCATGCCCCTCCTAGGGTGACGTTAGGCCCCTTCTTGGAACTCTAGGCCTCCAAAGTGAAACGTTAGGCCTCAGAAGCTGCCACACGTGCCAACCAAGCCGTCCTCATGCCAAAACCCCAACTGGATGACGTCAAGGCTCCAGATGATGACATCAGAGGCCTTCAAGGGCCAACGTCATGGTGGGAGGGCAAGACCTCCCTAGGTCCAAGCTTGCCAAAATGTCTCTGATGGAACGTCCTCCCTTCTCTCCGGTGCAAGTCTTTGGTATCCCTCTACCCCTGGCTGGGGTCACAACATCCATCTGGTGGGATTTTAGCCCCATGGAGGTCCGAACTAATCATCTCCCCATAAGTACCTATCCGTCGGGCATGGTCCTGCAACAACAACAAGTATGCCTTTCATAGGYTGATAAGTCACATGGATCATAGCAATGTCAAACACTTCTAATAATCAAGTTACCCAAACATGTGCATCAAACCCCCCTTTACCTAGACAAATGCTCAAAGACGTTGTGCTATTTAACAAGCCAAGTTTGGARAGGGCCTCAGGATGTCCTATTGGGCTAATCCTCCTCAGGTGTGGGGTGTTTCCCAGGTGAAGACCAATCTAGGTCATGTAAATGTATGAGATGGTGTAGGGAATGTTTGGGCAAGGGGTGCAATGATGACAGAGAAATGTAGGTCTTACCYRTGGGCGCCTCTGTAGAGGGTGAGCTGCACCTTGTCAYGGATGCAATTGTTTCCTAGCACATTCAATKCCTTTTACTCTTTGTCTTATTGCTTTTTCTTTTCAAGAGAATAGTTGGAGACTGTCCTGGCGTGCTGACTAGTGGTGACAAYGTTACCCACAAGCATTTCACGGAAATGAGAAGGCTGGCTCGTGATGAGACCCCCTTTCTCTTGGCTATGCTACCAAAAKCCACTACCCTGGCTTGGTGACCAGATGAATAGTAGTGTCATACTGCCACATGCCCATGGACCTAATCGACCGACTCATGATGAGACCTCCTATCCACCAACTAGGCCTTGGAGTTTTATTTCATTTTACAGGTCCCCTTTTCTTGCTGAGAAGCCTTTTATTGCTTTCTCGGGAATCCCTGGCCGAAGCATCTCAAGGTTTCATTTTGGCTTTTAACTTTTGCCAGCTACTTTTACCCTCTGGGCCTTTAGCCCCTTCTTCCCACAAGTCAAGGTACAACCCTTACTAGCTTGGCAAACCCAATGCCTGGACCAATGTAGGGGATAGATGAGAGGGATACCGATGAAAAGTGGTATGGAGGGAATGGACGATGACCTTTCATAAACCCACCCAGTGGCAACTCATCCCCAAGGGAACCAACTTACTAGGGCACTCTGTCATTCCCCCCAGGTATGGACAAGTTAAAGGGAATAATTTCCAGGCAAACGTCATGAAGAAAAAGAGAATTCAATGCACATATTCAAATGTTTTGAGAATCAGAGTGACACATACCATGGTACCCAGACTCATTACCTCATGGAGCAAGACCCACTGCTACTTCAGAACCAGGACGATAGGATGGATGTTGCTGCTGCTACTGATAGATAGGAGGCGCTGAAGAAAAGATGGGCCCTCTAGGGCCAAGCTCAAGTCATATGGCTCTCGATACTCCATGTCCAGGACCTGTGGGCCTTGAGACATAATCTCCTTAGTTATCCCTAGGATAGGGGATAACAAACCTTGTTATATAGCAAATAGGGTGAGAGTTCCAAGGCCAGTGCTCATGGCTAAGTGAGAGAGGGCACATAGTTTAGTGGCAAATAAGAGGGAGATTGTGTTGACACATCTCCACATGAGGTCAAGTGATCTCCACTTCAAAAGACATGTGGAAAAAGAGAAAGCGCCATGTGTGAATGGTAGTTAGAGAGGGCGAGTCTCTCCTTTTGGGATTGATGCCCCTCTCCACAAATGCGCCGCATATTCCAAGGGAGGGCGAGTCCCATCCTTGGGATCTCCACCCTTGTCCACTTCATCAATTAACTCGCCTACCACTCCAGAGAACTCGCCACCTTAGCTCTGAACTCCAGACAAAGCCAAAACATGTCCCCGACATGTTTCCTTTTATTTAGGCTTGCTGATTTTTATTGATTTTTTTGTCTTTTTCACCTTTTGTGAGCAAAAATCAATTTTGAGTGATTAAAATAATTTTTTTGCTTCAATAAGGGGGAATAAGGGTTTAGGGGGTGCTCTGGGTTAGAAAACGAGCACCAACATGGCATACACCAACATCTAGTGCCACTTTTTATGACTTTTTGACTTTTACAATTAAAATAACCCGTTTGCGAGAAATTTTTTATTGACTCAAAACATTAAAAAACCTAGGGGGGACTTAGCGCAATTTCCATATGACTCAATATAGATGACCTAGCATGGTAATATAAACATTTAGACTCTAGACATTGGAATTCCATGCTCCAGCTTTGGAGGTGATTTGAGTGAAAAAACTTAGAAATTATAACTTGTCTAAGAATAATTTCTCAGGCAAGAGATAATTAACAAGTGAAAAATAACACTCTAGAGTACAAGGAAAATTTTAGGGGTTAAATTTTGCCCATGGGCTAATTTTGCATGCTTCTTCCCAAAAAAAAAATCGACATTTTAAAAATTATTCGCCCAAATTCCATAGGATAAAATTATTTTATCTTAAAAATCGCCAAAATTTTATAAAAAATATATAAAATCCTTAGAAATTTGAATATTTTTACAAAAATATCGCCAAACATTTATAGTTGGCATATCAAGGACTAGCAAGATTCGCCAAGGTTTCTACGTTTCAAAATAGATTCGCCAAGGTTTCTACATTTCAAAATAGATTTCCATCCTTAAAATTATCATACTCGTGATCAAGTTTGGGGAGGCCAAGTCTTTTACAACTTCAT
Organism: Picea engelmannii; assembly: GCA_009831015.1. Taxonomy (NCBI): domain Eukaryota; kingdom Viridiplantae; phylum Streptophyta; class Pinopsida; order Pinales; family Pinaceae; genus Picea; species Picea engelmannii. The sequence continues at coordinate 15,148 of ML823974.1, forward strand.
CATGCTAATCTCATTTATTACAATGCCCCATAGGGGATGGAAATGCGAAAAAAGTTGGTCAAAATGACCGGTTGAACTTCTAAACACTGAAAATTGAGCAATTGATTGCTCAGTCTTTGGCGGCTCAACTGTAAGTCCAGCTAGTGCAACTCAATGGATAACAGGACCTAAAATTCTACTTTTTCCATATGAAGTCCAATGAAGTTGGAACCACTCTCAAACATCCTGAAATAGTTAATGGTAATGTTAAAAATTTAAGTAAAAGGATGAAAATGAAAGATAAAGGAGAATGTCACTTTTACTTACCATTAATTACTAGGGTGGGTGAAATGGAGGGGGTGGGGACCTCCTTAAATAACATTAGTAAGGAAAAATAACCCTTAGTTGCACACCGAAACACCTAACAACTGCAACTTGCATGAGAAAACATGAGCCTGGGTCCTTTTCTGTGTAGGACACCTGTCCTATTTTCAGGACACGCTGAGGGCACGTGTCATGTGAACAGGACACGTGCTAAAGACGTGTCCTATTGTATTGTGTCCGACACGTAGGATATGCGACACGGCGGGGGGTTTGGACGTGTCAGGTAACTTAAGTTCAAACATTACAGAGGACCATTTTTTTAAGCAATGGGATCTTGGAAACTGTTTTCACAACTTCTTTTTTTGTGTAGTCCATATCAAACAAGTGATGGTGTTATGAGGCAGCCTTAAATGTTTTTTTTTAAATAAATTGACTTTTACTCTTTTTCTACTATATCCCCAAAAATAGTGGGCACTTGAATTGCAAAAGGAAACTTTTAAAAAGCAAATTTATAAGTGACTTTCGAGAAACAGTCCTTGATGTAATGCTTTAACAATGATGAGCCTTGCATCACATTTGAACATCTGGTTGTTGACTATTGGAATTTATCCTGCATATAAGAACCATTTAGTGCTACATGAAATCTTCTACATAGTACAATTTGTTTCTTATTATTATAAACAGGTTTCAGGAGCTTGTGTTCTGATGTAAAATTTTGATTTGATATGAATAGTAACTTTCTTATACTTGATTCTCATATACTAATGGGATGGTAAGACGTTTATTGTTATATTTGTTTCACCCAAGGAGCAATCACATGGATTCAACTGTTATTTCTTATCATTGATTTATTACTGATACAGGTGAGTTTATGATATGTTTTCAGATAATGGCCCCATTTGTAACATTTAATCAAATAACTGGTGACATTGTAGCATTCTTGAAATACCTTTCATCAATAAACTTCCCAATTTCCAATGTAGGCTTCATAATATATGAAACTACTCCCATAAATGTTAGTGTGTAGTGTTAAATGTCATGTCCACTATGTGGACTTTCGGGCCAGCTTTAACTGGCAGAGAAATTAATTTAACTACCAGGTTGGTTGCTTTATCTCTTTTCTTTTGTCCTTTATCCAGTTTGCATATAACCTCTGGGTATTTTGCATTTCAGGAAGTCCGTGTGAGATTTGCTGGTTTTGGGGCAGAGGAAGATGAGTGGGTCAACGTGAGAAAGGCTGTCCGTCTGCGTTCTCTTCCTTGTGAGGCAACAGATTGTGTGGCTGTTAAGCCTGGGGACCTCATACTTTGTTTTCGGGTATCATTTATTTGCATTATCTATGTTTCTTTTGCCTTGCTATTCTCTAGTTTCAGGGTTATTCTGTGTTACCAAATTTGACTGACCTCTATAACGTTTTAAATTTTAAGATTTGCCTCACCTCTCTCCGGAATTATATCAGGAAGGAAAGGAGCAGGCAATCTACTTTGATGCCCATGTCTTGGATGTTCAACGAAAGCGCCATGATGTACGGGGGTGTCGTTGCAGGTTTTTAATTCGTTATGACCATGATCAGACTGAGGTATATACTCATTTTGCTCTGAAAATTTAGCATGATTTTGTATAGGGCATGACTGTTTTCATTTATGTCATTTCCAATTTAAGGAAAATTGAATATGAAGAGATTTTGTTTCAAATTGCAGGAAAGAGTGCCCTTGCGAAGAGTTTATCGCCGTCCGGAGGGGTATTTTTGTTGGGAGTTTGCAGAAAATGTTTAACTAGTGAGATTCTCAGCATCCAGAAATGTTATCGTACATGCTTTGAAGGATTAACATACTGAGTTGGACCAATGATATCTTTAGGTTTAAGGATGTTACAACCCCTCTTGTAACCCCTTCTGAATAAGCAACTATTAAAAATTCTCGTCTCATACAGAAAAGCAGTTAGAGTAGGGTGTCTGGGTATTGTTCCCTGTCGGCAGGTACTTGAAGGATTTATGGAGCTATTGTTTGTCAATTTTTCTACTCTTTTTCATTCTAGAATCTTCACACATAATGTAATGGCCTTTGTTTTTATGGGAATTGCATGCCCCATGTGCAATATTTCATCTGTGGAACTTATAAGATGACCTCATCTCATACATCACTTGAAGTTTATGGGCATGTTCTATAAATTTGAATTCATTGTTAAAAGGATACAGACTTTTCTATCTGAACTTTTTATTATATAATTTTAATGAATTTTGGCCGAGGCTTTGTTTCATTTAGATTTTAAACATAATCTTTTTCGTCATGATTGTGGCAATGATTTCTTAATATGATTTTGTCTGAGAGCCTTGTCAACATTGTTGAATCCGTTAGAACTGGCAAGTGACAGATGTTGACTGGAAATTTGAAATTATTTTTTGTATACAAAAGACCAATGTGAATAAAACATGGAAATATTGTTAGAGGACTGTGGTGCCCTGATAATGTACTTTTTGAGATGAGGAAATGTTAAAACTATGATGATTTAAAATTTTGTCGTTCAAAATATTTCTTGTTGCTGCGTTCATGAGATGGTAGCAGATCATTGCATAGGAGGAGAGGACTTCCTCTCGTTTTTCTTACTGACCTACTGTGCTGTTTTTGGGCATATTGTGACTGCAAAGTTTACCCATCTCTAGAGTGATTTCTTGGTAATTTTGTCTTGGCCTTTAGTTTCAAGTAACCAAGGCTTGATAAATGAAAGAGCATAGAAAACATGCAGTATTACGAGTGTTCTGGTGATGAGTGTGCAGAGTGATTAAAGATGGGAGAAGTTGATCATCATGGAGAATCATGCTTCCATGGTGTGTTTGAAATGAAAAATGCGTAAAATTAATTTTAGATGCTTTGGTTTGCTGGTTGTATTTTGTCCATTGGATTCACTGGTATAAAAGATTCACTTTATAATTATAGCTATCATACAAAATGAGGATTCAATTTTTGAAAATACAATTTTGATAACAAAGCTGTTTTTGCTCAACAGTCTGGCCTTTAAAAGTATCAAAGATCAGTTTTTTGGTGGGTTGTTTAAATTTGAAATATTTTTACCCACAAATTTTGCTCCTCGCCTGTTGTAGTAGTTAGATCTAGGAGGAATTTTGTAATATCCCCAACCAGGATAGACTGTAATGGTATGTTTGTTGTCCAAAATATTCTCTCTTTGTGTAATTTTGTCTAACACTATGCATTAGAGCTGCTGGACACTTCTTATAAACAGTTTGCATATGTCTCAAGGATAGGAATATTGTCAACACATTACATACACAGAGAATAGAGAAAATAACCATGGCATCTTATTATTGTTTGAAAACCCCAAATCACAACAATATAAAGATCTTTGTTGGCTGTAACTTTGTTGGCTGTAACAACAGCGGAAAACTATCCTAAACACAGATCTAATGGCTGCAAGGCAGCTGCAATATCTACTAACATAAAACAAATCAAGAAACCTGGTAATGATGCCAATTGATCCTCCAGTAGTGCTGCCAGCTGTTCCATGACTATCTTAACCTCACTAGACGACCTACAAACCGCAAAGAGCCCTTCCAACCACCCAGATCTGCAAAGAATGGGGATCGGCCCTTTCCAAAAGATCCCAATGTGCCTGCTCCAAACCCCATAGGCCTCCTGGAGCTCTCTATGTGCTGGCAAATGGGCAGATCGACCCTCTAAATGGCTCCACGTCTTATGTAAACCCTCAGATCTGCAATATAGGGGGTTCAGTTATGCATAATGACTTCCACGACTCTCTCACTAACTCGGATCTGCAGAAAAAGGGGATTGGGGTGGCCTCCCTAAACCACACAATACTCTCAGCCTGCTATAATAAACCTCACGGTTCTACTATGAAGTGAATCGACCCTCCAAATGTCCAACACTATGCAACATGCAGGCAGATTGACCTCTACAAACCCTCCAAGACAATTTGTTGTGCTAATATCCTATAGATGGATCACAAGAAGCTCCAATGAAGACCCTGGTTGGATCCTCCTATTTGTCCAGCTAGGGTAGATATCTCAGTACCGAAACCAAATATCAAATGGCGTTAGGGTTTTGCCAAAACCCTAACAAAAACATTGGCTCCAAGAGCACATCAATAAGAGATCAAAACATAATGATAAAGTGAGGGGCTCTTTTTATTCTTTCTCCGAGCCTTCTAGATCCTTCGCTCTTTGACCAAATCAAACCCTTTTTTATTTTCCCTCCAATATTCACTTAAACATTAAAAATCACTTTTTAATGTTTAAGTAATTAATTATTTTATTTTTATTTAATGTCACTTTAGGATTTTGTCATCTTTTAACCCAATGACACTAAATAAATCCTCGCGACTCCATTTTTCCCATTGACTATAGCCTATAGAAGTCGTGTAGGCTATTGAGTCATTTTCTCCTTTGATCAGAAGGAAGGGGATATCACAATCCTCCCTTCTCGAGATTGCTTGTCCCCAAGCAACTCCAAATCATGATGCTGTAGAATTTGCTCTCTCCCAAGTGGCATCCTCGACAGGTAACCCTCTCCACATGACTAGGTACTCTCGAATGACTATGCTCCTCAACCTCCTCTCCCTAATATCAATAATCATCTCTAGAGTAAGAACCATTTGTCCTTCCTCATCTAGGGGAGGAAGATCTGCTGAAGGGGTGACCTATTGTCCCAACACCTTCTTGAGGCAAGACACATGAAAGACGTGGATCATGCTACCCTCAAGCAACTCCAACTCATATACTACCTCTATGACTCTCTTGATCACCTTGTATGGTCCATAGAAGCGAGGCTTCAATTTTTCCGTGCCACTCTTCTTCAACAAAGACTGTCTATAGGGATGCAACCTGAGAAAGACTAAATCCCCAACTTGTGCTTGTTTGCATATAACTTCTCTCGATTCTGAGCGCCCTGCACATTCTCCTTCATGACTCTCAAGATGTCTTGACTCTTCTACAACCAATCTTTGGCTTTGGGGACCTTGCTTTCCCCAAATGCCAAGTCTACAAATGATGGGGTGTCGTAGCCATATAGTTCTCTGAAAGGACTCATCCCAATGGACATGTGATAAGTGGTATTGTAGAAGTGCTCCCTAAGATGCAACCACTTCATCCACACCCTCTGCTGTCCTGAGACATAGTTTCGTAGGTATCCCTCAATCCAATTGTTCACGATCTAGGTCTGTCCATCTTTTTGAGGATGATCGCTGGTACTATGTGTCAACTATGTCCTTGATAGCCTGAACAACTTTTGCCAAAATGTGTTGAGAAACCTGTTGTCACGGTCACTGACTATGTACCTCAGAAGCCCATGAGGTTTGAACCTCCCTGAAGAATATGTTTTCCACCTGAGATGCCCTATATTTTGACGGAATGACAAAGAAGTGCATATTTGGTCAACTTGTCCACCTCCACGTAGATACAACCCCTGCCATGTACCTTCGACAACCCTGCAATGAAATCCATGGAAATGCTTTCCCATTTTTGCTCTGGAATTGACAATGGCTGAAGTAACCTTGCAGAATGTGTAAGCTTTGACTTGTTCTGCTGACAAGTCATGCACTCTCTAACATATTGAAACATATCCTCCTTGAGACCCTTCCAAGAGAATCTCTCCCTCACTTGCCTATAGGTATTCAAATACCCCGGGTGCCTTGCGAGTGGTGCGTCATGTACGGCCCTCAAGATCTTATCCTTGAGTGAAGACTCATGGACAAGATACATCATGTCTTTGTAGTAGATGATGTCATCCACTACTCTGTACCTATTATCTTGAATAATACCCTCCATCAACGCACATGTGAGGTATTCTTGGAGTACACCAAGAGAACATACTTCTAGTTCATTGAGATCTATGTCATGGAGAAGGCTGCAGGTCTCTTGGATAGGGCGTCAACAACTATGTTCTTCTTTCCCTTTACATACTCAATGTCAAAATCATATGCATGCACCTTGCTCACCCACTTTTGCTGCCTCTCGTTCAGATCCCCTATGTCAACTATGTGCTTGATAGCCTGAACAACTTCTGCCAAAATGTGCCGAGAAACTTGTTGTCACGGTCACTGACTATGTACCTCAGAAGCCCATGAGGTTTGAACACCTCCCTGAAGAATATGTTCGCCACCTGAGATGCTTTGTACTCTGACGGAATGACAAAGAAGTGCATATTTGGTCAACCTGTTCACCACCACGTAGATACAACCCTTGCCCTGTACCTTCGACAACCCTGCAATGAAATCCATGGAAATGCTTTCCCATTTCTACTCGGGAATTGACAATGGTTGAAGCAACCCTGCAGGATGTGTAAGCTTTGACTTGTTCTGCTAACAAGTCATGCACTCTCTAACATATTGAAACACATCCTCCTTGAGACCCTTCCAAGAGAATCTCTCCCTCACTTGCCTGTAGGTATTCAGATACCCCGGGTGCCCTGCTAGTGGTGCGTCATGTACCTCCCTCAAGATCTTATCCTTGAGTGATGACTCATGGACAAGATAGATCATGTCTTTGTAGTAGATGGTGTCATCCACTACTTTGCACCTATTATCCTGAATAATACCCTCCAACGCACAGGCGAAGGTATTCTTGGAGTACACCAAGAGAATGGACTTCTAGTTCATTGAGATCTATGTCATGGAGAAGGCTGCAGGTCTCTTGGATAGGGTGTTAAACTATGTTCTTGTTTCCCTTTACATACTCAATGTCAAAATCATATGCATGCACCTTGCTCACCCACTTTTGCTGCCTCTCGTTTAGATCATGCTGCTCCAAAAAATATTCCAGTTGTTGTGGTCAGTCTTAACCACAAAGCGTCCTCCCACCAGGTACTGTCTGAACTTGGCTAATGCATGCATGATGACCAACATCTCCTTATCATAGATCAGGTAGAGCTTCTCTGGCTCCCTCAACTTTCTACTCTCGAAAGTTATTGGGTGTTGGTTCTACATCAACATTGCTCTTATCTCCTCATCAGATTTGTCACACTCCAGGACAAAAGACTGTGTGAAATCTGGGAGCGCTAATATTGGGCAAGTGCTCATCACCTTCTTCATTCTGTTGAATGTTGTTTGTGCGTCCTCTGACCATCAGAACACTCCCTTCTTGGTGAGGTCTGTCAATGGTGCACCCAACTGTGAAAATCCTTTCACAAAGTGCTTGTAATAACTGCATATCTTGAAGAATCCTCACAACTCTGTGAGTGATCTGGGGGTGGGCCAATCTAAGATAGTCTAGATCTTCTGCTGGTGCACCCCTACTCCCTCTACACCAATCACGTGCCCTAGATAGAGGATCTTTGTCAACCCAAACTTGCACTTTGCCTCCTTGGAAAAAAAAGACTGCTCATCTATAATGCTGAGAATCTCGTCCACATGCTTCAGATGTTCCTTCCAAATCCTGTTGTAGATAAAAGGATCGCCAAAGAACACCAGTATGAACATCCTCAACTGCTTGTTGAAGATATGGTTCATAGATGACTGGAAGGTAGTGGGTGTTGTAGTTAGCCCAAAGGGCATGACTGTAAACTCGTAGTGCCTATAGTTACATCTGAAGGTTGTCTTATGGATGTCCTCTTCTCTGACCCTGATATGATGGTACCTTGATCAAAGATCAATCTTCGAGAAGTACATCGCCCCATGTAGTTCATCTATCATCTCATCGATTCAGGGTATTGGGTAGCAGTTCTTGATGGGCTTTTTGTTTAATGCCTTGTAGTCGATGCACATCCTCATCGTGCCATCCTTCTTCTTTACTAGTACTACTGAAGAAGTGAAGGGACTAGAGCTAGGCCGGATGTGTCCCATCTCCAACAACTCCTTTATGGCCTTCTCTATCTCGTTCTTAAACTTCTTCGGGTGTCGGTACCGTGTGGTGATCACATGTTTTTCCCCATCCTCTAGTTCAATGACATGCTCAAATCCCTTGTCAGGTGGCCTCCCTACTGGTAGTGGTATGAATACCTTGTCATGATTTTCAATCAACGCTTGTATGTCCACATGATATTGCTGGCAATCCTGTGATGGCTTCTCCATGGTGATCAAGCACTTTTTTGTGCAAGCCACGCCCCTGTGTCTAAAAATGGTCTCCATGCGTTGGTTAAACATGATCCTGGGAGCACCTATCGACATACCTCTCACGATAACTCATTGACTACCTTTGTCCCTGAACTCCATCCTCATGTCTTGATAGTTCATATGGATGTCTCCCAACGAGAACAACCATTGAACCCCTAACACCACATGGGTATTTGTCAAATCCACGACATAAAAGTCATTAGTCAATGTATAGTTTCCCAATGTCACGTCTAATTCTCTGATCCTCTAAGTACATGTCATGTTGTAACCATCTACTACTACCACGTTGAATCCCTTAAAGTCCTCTGCAGGGATGTGTCTCCTGATGACAAGTGCAACATCAATGATGTTGTGGGTGGCCCCACCATCAATCAGTGTTGTAACTCTCTGCCCTTGCAAAATGCCTATGATCATGAAGGTGTAATAATTGGGGACTCTTGAAAGTGTGACAATGGTCACTCCCTTGGTGCTCTCTTGCAATGGCACCTGGTCTGTAGTGTCAAGGTGTGGTGGCTCACCACTACTTTTTCCACTATCATGTAAGTGTGCTATCTCATAATCATTGTCATCCTCCTCCTCATAAACTACCTCAATGTAATGGACCTTCCCTTTGTCCATACATTGATGACCAGATTCTCATGGATCTTTGCAGCCATAACAAAGATTCTTCCTCCTCAACTCTCTCTGAGTCTCCTCATCCATCCTATCCTTCCCTGTCCATAGCTTCTGGGGAGGCTTTGACACCTGACCTTTCTGTGGAATAAAGGTTTTTGTCAGTGTCTTCTTGGGGGTTGTGCCTACCATATCTTGGGTCTTCATGATATCTTATTGTAGCGTGTTTGGCATGAAATCCTTCACCCAACCTCTCAAGGGTTCGGTTAATCCCTCTGTGAATAACATAACCAACCTTTGCTCCGAAATATCAGTTAGCATAAATGCGATCCTTTGGAAGTCTGCAATGTATGTCTCTCGTGTACTTGTTTGCCTCAATTGTGCTAGCTCCCTGAAGTGGATCTTAAGATCCTTTTTATCGAACCTGTCCATCGACCTCTAGGTGAAATCCTCGTATGATGTGATGCTGGAGTGCCTTAGAGTTATTAGCCCATGGTACCACCACTCATGAACTTCTCCATCTAAGTGGAGGGTCGAAAATTTAATGGCCTAAGCTTCTATCATCAGATTAAGCTGGAAATAGGTGCCCAACTTATGCACCCACGCTCGGGCTGTGCACCTGTTAGATCCATTGAAAGATGAGATAGTCATCTAGCCCAATTTCCATAGAAGATCAAAATTCTTCTGATTCTCGCCTCTCCTAAGCTTGTTCCTCATTTCGAGGTTGCAGTAGTCATTGTAAGACATGGATGCCCGAGCCCTTTCTTCTAGCAACTGATAATCCCTAAGGTAGGTGTTGACCTCGTCATCCGGCTCCTGCTGCTCCTGTGTTCTTGTGGGATGCTCCTCAAGGAATGGTGGAAATAGTGGTCTAGGTACCTTTTTGGTACCTGTTTGTAGGATACTCTACACTGGAATGTGGGTATTGCTACCCTCTGCATGAACCCTACCTCCTCTGTGGCTGGCTTCTGCACGATTTCCATTGGCCCTTCCATGGTTTGGATTTACCTGGATGAACTATGCCATGATTTGTGTTAATAGATCATGTGATCTAGCCATTTGTTGTTTCCCATTGGCTATGGTTTCTAACAAATCTAAGGTTCTATCCTCAGTATTGTTATCACACAATTTGTACTTATTCCAAAGGAAAAGGTTAAGGGAAGGAAAATTGGTGTAACAGGAAGTTATCCTATCATTGTCACCTCAATAGGATACCTCTTTCTAGTTAGGGTTGATGGCCTAGGGGAGACGTCCCCAGTGACCTGGGGATTTGAGAAGGAAAATGTTAAAGTGTCTATAAAAGTATCCCCTCTCACAAGTCACACTGATAAGAAAGTCCCAAGGTTTCAACCAATAAAGTAATGAAGTGTTTAGATGCACCTGCCCAGAACAAAGCAATAAGAAAACAATATCTTTTGCAAGTATAACTATTTGTTAGTACTTCATAAAAACATGGACTTATTAATAAAAGAAATAGATGATATATGATGAAGAAAACCAAATTTTATAACAAAAATGTTCACAAGGTGATAGCTTCACAATAAATGCCTTGAAAGAGCTTCACAATGCCCCAAAATAATCACTCCTCAATAGAAAAGTACTAGCATTTGTTAGAAGACAATTAGGCAGTGTATAAATCAACTTTACAATTTTTTTTAGGTTCTTTTAATCCCGCAATAGATGGATGTATCTTACTTTTGTAACAACAACAAGTAGGTTAGTAGATTAGTTTGTTCTAGGGTTAGGAAAAGTTAGTAGAGAGCTTAAGGTATAAGTTTTGAGAGTAGTTTTCATCAATCACTCAATTGTAAGGCTTAGATCAATGCTTTTGAGGGTAAATGGAGTCTCTTTTAGCAGCGACAACCTTGAAGGGACAAATTGATAGTAAGAGAGATAAAGACAAGAAGGTCAATGATTGAAGTGTTGGTAGGCCAAGGCGTCAATCACTAAACCCTATTCCTAGGGGGGAAATGGCCACTAGGAAGTAGGTAACCCTAGGCCCTAGTGGTTTTCCTCCTTTTTTATCTCAAGGGTGAAGTAGATGACGACTAGATGAAGCAAAATATGCTAGAGTGTTGCAATGGCAACGCCCTTAGCAAAAAGATTCAAGAAGATAGGGTTTCTAGCATAATCTAGTAGGTGAAAGTTATTAAGGCAAGAACAATAACATGTGCTTTAGCTTCCTATGGTTTTAAGATAGCAATTTCATAATATTAGAATAAATGCAAGATAAATACAACAATAACCATTCAATGAAGAAGAATTGCAGAAAATTTACTTACATTCACCAAGAATCATCTAGCAATACACCTAGTTGAAGACTTCCACCAAGAAAAATTCTAAAACACACAAAAAATAACCTCCTTCAAGAAGTGCGCATCAAATTTCAGCCATGAAACCCTAATTAGGGTGCAAATTTCAGACCTCAATTAAGTGTGAGTGAAAGATGATGAAAAATAAGAGAGGTTTTTCCGTTATTTATACAGTGACAATGACCTTTAATTTACAAATTAGGTCAAAAAGGTTGACATGACCAATTTACATGTAATATCCAGTTTTTACATAAAACTGACAATTTAAACCCTAAATCAAGCAGAAAAGGTGATGTCATGCCCCTTTAGGGTGATGTTAGGCCTCTCTGGTGAAACGTTGGCCTACATGATCAAAACGTTAGTCCTCCCAAGGCCTCTAGATCAAGCCACACATGCCACTTGGCAAACAATTGCCTCCAAAGTGTCCATCAAACGCTGGGTGACGTCAAGGGTCACATAGGTGACGTCATGAGCCTTCCAAGGCCAACATCATAGTGGGAGGGCAAGACCCCTTGGGGTCCAGGCATGCCAGGCTGTCTCTGGTGGAATGTCCTCTCTCTCCGGTGCAAGGCTCTGACATGTGCCTGCCCCTGGCTGGGGTCTCAACATCCATCTGGTGGGATTTTATCCCTATGGAGGTTCGAACTAATCATCTCCCCATGTGTACCTGTCCTTCGGGTGTGGCCCTGCAACAACAAGAAGTACACCCTCCATGGGCTCATAAGTCACATGGATCATAGCAATGTCAATCACATCTAATAATCAAGTTCTCTAAACATGTGCATAAAACCCCCCTTTCCCAGACAAGTGCTCAAAGACGTTATGCTATTCTACAAGCTAGGTTTGGAGAGGGTGTCAGGAGGTCCCACTGGGATAATTCTCACTGGACGTGGGATGTTTCCAGGTGAAGACAAATCCAAGCCATGTAAATGGATGAGGTTGTGTGGGGATGTTTGAGCAATGGGTGCAGTGATGACAAGGGAATGTATGGCTTACCTGTGGGTGCCTCTGAAGAGGGTGAGCTGGACCTTGTCATGGATGAAAATGTTTCCAAGCCCATTCAATGCCTTTTATCTTATTGCTTTTTATTTCAAGATACTAGTTAGGGGACATTGCCCCGACGTGGTGACCAGTGGTGACAATGTTACCCACAAGCATTTCACGGAGATGAGAAGGTTGGCTCGTGATGATAGCCCCTTTCTCTTGGCTATGCCACCAAGAGCCACTACCCTGGTATGGTGACCAGCTGAGTGGTAGTGTCATACCGCTATATTCCCATGGACCTAATAGGCTGGCTCGTGATGAGACCCCCTATCCTCCAACCAGGTCTTGATTTTATTATTTTATGGGTTCCTCTGTTTCTTGCTGAGAAGCCTTTTATTTCTTTCTCGAGGATCCCTGGGCAAAGCATCTAAAGGTTTTGTTCTTTTGGATTTTATCTTTTGCCAACTAATTTTACCCTTTGGGCATTTAGCACCTTCTTCCCACAAGGCAAGGTACAACCCGTTGCTAGCTTGGCAAACCCAATGCTTGAACCAGTGTGGGGGATGGATGAGAGGGAAAATGATGAAAAGTGATAAGTATGGTGGGAATGGACAATGAGAAGTCACCCAGTGGAAATTCAAATCCTAAGAGAACCAGCTTGCTAGGGCATCCTATCATTCCCCTCAAGTGTGGACAAGTGGAAAGGAATAAAGTCCAAGAACATCTCAGAAGCAAAAATAATTAAATGCACATATTCAAATGTTTTGAGAATCAGAGTGATACATACCATGATACCTAGACTCATTACCTTGAGCAAGACCCACTACTGCTGAAGGACCATGCCGATGGGATGGATGTTGCTACCTCTGACAAGGTGGAGACATTGAAGATGAAACATGGGCCCTCCAGGGCAAGGCTCAATTCCATATGGTTCTCGATACTCCATGTCTAGGACCTGTGGGCCTCGAGACATAATCTCCTTAGTTATCCCTAGGCTAGGGGATAACATTTGGCTTGAACTCGGGGACATGTGCTCACCGTAGAGCAGATGAGAACCTCAACATCTCTGGCATGGCTTGCTGCTTGATCTCAACAAAAAAAATCATTAGTAATCATTTGGGGTGGTGATATCACCCCTGGCTCATATATGATACAAAAAATGAAAATAAGCAAGCATATATACAAATGGAAATACAACTACTCTAACATGGAATGCAGATGGTATATACAATGAATACAAATGCCTACCTACTTACCTGTACTTACCTRTGACATCAAGTCTCTGCCCTGTGATGGGGTTTGAGGAGGTGTCCACTAACTGGTAATGGGMGACTTCTTCCTTCCAATATAGAAAGATAGTAGGCATCATTGATCGACTTTCTTCCAACTCTGAAGGGTCCAAGCCAAAATTGTGCACTTTCCTTGACATTAGTAGGCTMTCCCTTCTTTGTATCCCACATCTAKACTGTATCTCCCTCTTTGTAATCCTTGGTATTGAAATTGGTTGTTCTTTGTACAACCCTCATGTACTGTCTTGAGRGAGGAGGGTGGGAATCCGCTGTGAAAACTTCTTGTTGTGACGGTTGGATCAATATGTCATATTCTCCTTTCTTTAATAATTAGACATCCCCAACTTCTTTGTATTTATATTTGTTCAAGAATTGTTGATATTCCTCCTTCAACCATTGCATATGATCAAAGTCTTCTTATGTAGCAAAAGGCATGTCATCAGGGGAAAATGAAGGAAGACTCTCTTTGATCGGTTCATGTGTTTCGTTAGTTTCAATATCATTACCAATTTCTTGCACATGGATTTTGGTCATTGGCACATTTGGGAGGTGGATTATTGTTCTGTCATTCATATTCACATTAATATAAGTGACATCCATCTCTAGGGTGCCTCCCAACATCGCAACAAACTTCATGGACAATAGCATTCCCCACACATCTGGGACATCCACCACTACAATGTCCATGTAGATCGGTCTCTCGGGGTATCTTGCAAGGTATACTTCTACGTTCTCAACCACCCCATGCATGGGTATGGATCTGGACTAAAATCCACACACATTCCTGTAAGGCCGTGTGACTTTTAGGCTCAATTGTTCCATGACCTTAAAGGACATCATGTTGGCACTTACCCCTAAATCTAGCATACAATGTTAAGGCATTTATTATTGATCAATAAGGTCATGAATAAAGGTGGATGTCCATCATACTGAACCCTAAAGTGATCAACTTGTAACATAATAGGAGGGTCCATTGGTCCATCTAAGCCTTTGATTTTTTTTTCAAACCTTTCTTTGACAGATGGGATCTTGATGGCTTCTCTCAAGGGGATGGTCACATGCATTTTTTCTAATGCCCCTTCAAAGTCAAAATTTAAGTCCACTTTGTCGGTCTTGGGAGGATTCTTAGGAAGGAGTATGTTCATGGGTGGAGGTCTTGTTTGTGATGCTACAGGACTAGTAGAGAGAGGTCGGTTCATTCTCTTTTGTCTAGTGTACACTTGGAATTCTTGTTTCTTCAATTTTTCTCTTGATTCTTGGTCAAGGTTACTTATCACCTCCATCCTAGCCTTTCTGGTTTCTTCCTTTATTCCTTCTTGATGTTCCTCAAGTGTAACATTAAGGAAATATAGAGGATCCTCAATGGTATGGTCCACTATGTTCACTTGGTCATGATTTCCATTGTTGAAAGGACATTCATGCTCCTAGTTTGACTCACTACATTGCATGCACCAAGGGTTTTCTTCTACTATGTTTGCGAGGGATACAGTATTTGGAACCTCTTGATCATTCTTTGGTTTGAAAACTTGGTTCCCCTTTTGGAACTGCCCTTTGTAAGGAACCCTAGGGGCTTGTTGCTGAGTCCTTTCTACGTTGACAATCCTATTCATCATTATCTCTTGGGTTTTTACCATGCCATCTACAGTCAGTTGTAACTTTTCCAAGCTAGCACTAATGTCTGAGGTAGGTTCAACATTATGGACTATCTTAGGCTTAGCGTCCATTCTAACTCTTGGGAATGAGAAAGGCTCGACTCTAGATGATGAAAGATTGTCCTCAATCCTTTTAGCTAGCTCTTGGGCTTCTTGGATTGTTTGAGGGTTTTTATCTCTGAGGAGATACCTTAACTGAGCTACAAAGGCTTTGGTATAAAGGAAAAGAAGGAAAATTTCAGAAGGATGATGACTCACTATGATCTTTTGAAGCAAGGTTTCGAACTTGTCATGGAACTCTCTAATGGTTTCATTCTCTTGTTTCACAAGGTTATTCAGCCTTATCAACAACATGTTGGGGTCTTCCTTGACAATCCATCATTTGAGGAATATTTCCTCTAACCTATACATGGTTTTAATACTAGCATCAGGGAGACAATTGTATCAGCGTCTAGTGCCATCATGGAGGGTATCAGAGAAAAAATTCATAGATAGGTCTTCAACATCATCACTGATATGATGATGCTGGAAGAAGGCCCAAAAATTGCTCATGTGATCCTCGGCACCGACCACAACATTTCTAGTCAATTTGGTCAACCATTTTTAATACTTAGGGGGCATTTGCCTAGGGCATCCTAGTATAGATGTCATCTCTAACGGTTTGAAAATCTTAGATGACCATTGTCTTTGGTTATTGGCTTGGTTTGGATTGACGGTCTGAGTTCCTGTGCTAGACATTGTGTTTAATGGAAGATTGCCTCCAAAAAATGATTTTACTATAGGAGAGTTTCGAGGAGGCTTTATTCTAAAGGATTGGGGAGGGTTGGTGTACCTCCCTGGGGTTTGTGGATTTTCCAGATAGTTTTCTTAAAACTATCGAAGGGATGAGGGGATCACCCTCAGTGGAGTCGCCAGATAAGCTTTTGAAAGTAAAGGTTTTTTAAGGAAAGGCTTACTGAGAAGTGTTGTCTTTCAGGAGAATTGACTCAGTTTTCCCTGACAATGGTGCCAAAATGTTATTGCACAATTTGTACTTATTCTAAAGGAAAAGGTCAAGGGAAGGAAAATTGGCGTAACATGAGGTTATCCTATCATTGTCACCTCAATAGGATACCTCTTTCTATTTAGGGTTGATGGCCCAGAGGAGACGTCCCCGGTGACATGGGGGTTTGAGAAGGCAAAGGTTAAAGTGTCTATAAAAGTATCCCCTCTCACAAGTCACACTAATTAGAAAGTCCCAAGGTTTCAACCAATGAAGTAATGAAGTGTTTAGATGTACCTGTCCAGAACAAAGAAACAAGAAAACATTATCTTTTGCAAGTACAACTTGCTGCTAGTACTTCATAAAACCATGGATTTATTAATAATAGCAATAGCTGATATATGATGAAGCAAACAAAATTTTATAACAACAATGTTTATAAGGTGATAGCTTCACAATAAATGCCTTGAAAGAGCTTCATAATGCCCCAAAACAATCACTCATCAATAACAAAGTACTAGCATTTGTTAGAAGCTAATTAGGCAGTGTATAAATCAACTTTACAATTGTTTTTAGGTTGTTTTAATGCTGCAATAGATGGATGTATCTTACTTTTGTAACAACAAGAAGTAGGTTAGTAGATTAGTTTATTCTAGGGTTAGGAAGAGTTAGTAGAGAGCTTAAGGCATAAGTTTTGAGAGTAGTTTTCATCAATCACTCAATTGTAAGTCTTAGATAAGTTCTTTTTAGGGTAAATGGAGTCTCTTTTAGCAGTGACAACGTTGAAGGAACAAATTGATAATAAGAGAGCTAAAGACAAGAAGGTCAATGATTGAAGTGTTGATAGGCCAAGGCTTCAATCACTAAACCCTAGGGGGAAAATGGCCACTAGGAAGTAGGTAACCCTAGGCCCTAGCAATTTTCCTCCTTCTTTAGCTCAATAATGAAGTAGATGAYGGCTAGATGAAGAAAAAGATGCTAGGGTGTTTCAATGGCAAGGMCCTTAGCAAAAATATTCAAGAAAATAGGTTTTCTAGCATAATCTAGTAGGTGAAAGTTATTAAGGCAAGAACAATAACATGTGTTTTAGCCTCATAGGGTTTTAAGATAGCAATTTCATAATCTTAAAATAAATGCAAGATAAAATAAATATATAATGACAATGAATTTTAATTTACAAATTAGGTCAAAAAGGATGACATGGCGAGTTTACATGTAATATCCAGTTTTTACATAAAAATGACAATTTAAACCCTAAATCAAGCAGACAAGTTGACATCATGCCCCTTTAGGGTGACATTAGGCTTCTTTGGTGAAACCTTGGCCTCTAGGATCAAAATGTTAGGCCTCCCAAGGCCTCTGGATCAAGCCACACGTGCCACTTGGCACACAACTGCCTCCAAAGTGTCCATCAAACGCTTGGTGATGTCAAGGGTCACAAAGGTGACGTCATTGGACTTCCAAGGCCAACATCATAGTGGGAGGGCAAGACTTGCCTAGGTCCAGGCTTGCCAAGATGTCTCTGGTGGAACCTCCTCCTCTCTCTCTGGTGCAAGCCTCTGACATGTGTCTGCCCCTGGCTGGGGTCTCAACATCCATCTGGTGGGATTTTATCCCTATGTAGGTCTGAACTAATCATCTCCCCATGTGTACCTGTCCATCGAGTGTGGCCCTGCAACAACAACAAGTACTCCCTCCATGGGTTCATAAGTCATAGGAATCATAGAAATGTCAATCACGTCTAATAATCAAATTATCTAAACATGTGCATAAAATCCCCCTTTCCTAGACAAGTGCTCAAAGACGTTATGCTATTCTACAAGCCAGGTTTGGATAGGGTGTCAGGAGGTCCTACTAGGCTAATTCTCATTCGACGTGGGATGTTTCCAGGTGAAGAAAAATCTAGGCCATGTAAATGGATGAGATGGTGTAGGGATGTTTGAGCAATGGGTGCAGTGATGACAAGGGAGTGTATGGATTACCTGTGGGTGCCTCTGAAGAGGGTGAGATGCACCTTGTCATGGATGCAAATGTTTCCAAGCCCATTCAATGCCTTTTATCTTATTTCTTTTTATTTCAAGAGACTAGTTAGGGGACACTGCCCTGGCGTGGTGACCAGTGGTGACAATGTTACCCACAAGAATTTCACGGAGATGCGAGGGCTGGCTCGTGATGGGACCTCCTTTCTCTTGGGAATGCCACCAAGAACCATTACTCTGGCATAGTGACCAACTAAGTGGTAGTGTCATACCTCTACATTCCCATGGACCTAATAGGTTGGCTTGTGATGAGACCCCCTATCCTCCAACCAAGTCTTGATTTTATTATTTTATGGGTGCCTCTGTTTCTTGCTAAGAATCCTTTATTGATTTCCCGAGGATCCCTGGGCGAAGCATATGCAGGTTTTGTTCTTTTGGCTTTAATCTTTTGTCAGCTACTTTTACCCTCTGGGCCTTTAGCCCCTTCTTCCCACAAGACAAGGTACAACCCTTTGCTAGCTTGGAAAACCCAATGCCCGAACCAGTGTGGGGGATGGATAAGAGGGAAAATGATGAAAAGTGATAAGTATGGTGGGAATGGACAATGGGATTTCATAAAACCAACCAATGACAATTCAAATCCTAAGAGAACCAACTTGCTAGAGAATCCTGTCATTCCCCCTAGGTGTGGACAAGTGAAAAGGAATAAAGTCCAAGCACATGTCAGAAGCAAAAATAATTAAATGCACATATTCAAATGTTTTGAGAATCATAGTGACACATACCATGATACCCAGACTCATCACCTCATTGAGAAAGACCCAATGCTACTGAAGGACCAGGCCGATGGGATGGATGTTGCTACTGCTGACAAGATGGAGGCACTAAAGATGAAACATGGGCCCTCCAGGGCTAGGATCAAATCAATATGGCTCTCTGTACTCCATTTCTGGGACCTGTGGGCCTCGAGACATAATCTTCTTAGTTATCCCTAGGCTAGGGGATAACATCTGGCTCCAACTTCGAGACATGTGCTCACTGTAGAGCACATGAGAACCTCAACATATCTAGAATGAACCGTGACCTGCTTGATCTCAACAAAAAAAATCATTTGTAATAATTTGGGGTGGTGGTATCACCCCTGGCTCATATATGATACATAAAATGAAAATAAGCAAGCATATATACAAATGTAAATACAACTACTCTAACATGAAATGAAGATGGTATATACAATGAATGCAAATTCCTACCTACTTACCTATACTTACCTATGAATTCAAGTCTCTTCCTCCTGATGGGGTTTGAGGAGGTGTCCACTAACTGGTAATGGTGCCTTCTTCCTTCCAATGCAGACAAATAGTAGGCATCATTGACTGATTTTAGTCCAACTCTGAAGGGTCCAAGCCAAAATTGTGCACTTCACTTGACATTAGTAGGCTCTGCCTTCTTTGTATCCCACATCTAGATTGTATCTCCCTCTTTGTAATCCTTGGTCTTGAACTTGGTTGTTCCTTCTACAACCCTAATGTACTATCTTGAGGGAGTAGGGTGGGACTCTAATGTGAAAACTTCTTGTTCGGACGGTCAGATCAATATGTCATCTTCTCTTTTCTTTAATAATTTGACATCCCCAACTTATTTTTATTTATATTTGTTCAAGGTTTTCTGATATTCCTCCTTCTTCGACCATTATATCTGATCAAAGTATTCTTCTGTAGCAAAAGGCATGTCATCAGGGGAAAATGAAGTAAGAATATCTTTCACCGATTCATGTGTTTCATTAGTTTCAATATCGTTACTAATTTCTTGCACATGGATTTTGGTCATTGACACATTTGGGAGGAGGA
The DNA here is from genome assembly GCA_009831015.1 of Picea engelmannii. Lineage (NCBI taxonomy): Eukaryota > Viridiplantae > Streptophyta > Pinopsida > Pinales > Pinaceae > Picea > Picea engelmannii. The sequence goes on from ML823974.1 coordinate 35,190, forward strand.
TTATTGTTCCGTTGTTCATAGGCAAATTGATATAAGTGAGATCCATATCTAGGGTGCCTCCTAGCATTGCCACAAACTTCCTGGAAAATAACATTCCCCACACATCTGGGACATCCACCACTACAATGTCCATGTAGATCACTCTCTCGGGGTATCTTGCAAGGTATACTTCTACGTTCTCAACTATCCCATGCATGGGTATGGCTCTGGTCTCAAAGCCACACTCATTCTTGTAAGGTCGTGTGACTTTTAGGCCCAATTGTTCCATGACCTTCAAAGACATCATGTTAGCACCTGCCCCTGAATCTAGCATACAATTGTTAAGGAATTTATTATTGATCAATAAGGTCATGAAGAAATGTGGATGTCCATCATAATGAACCCTAAGGTGATCGGCTTGTAACATAATAGGAGGGTCCATTGGTCCATCTGATCATTTGCATTTTTTTTCAAACCTTTCTTTGACAGATGGGATCTTGATGACTTCTCTCAAGGGGATGGTCACATGCATTTTTGCTAATGCCCCTTCAAAGTCAAAATTTAAGTCCACTTTGTCGATCTTGGGAGGATTCTTAGGAAGGAGTATGTTCATGGGTGGAGGTCTTGTTTGTGATGCTACAAGACCAATAGAGAGAGGTTGGTTCATTCTCTTTTGTCTAGTGTTCACTTGGGATTCTTGTTTCTTCAATGTTTCTCTTGATTCTTGGTCAAGGTTATTTATCAACTCCATCCTAGCCTTTCTGGTTGCTTCCTTTATGCCTTCTTTATGTTCCTCAAGTGTAACATTAAGGCAATATTGAGGATCCTCAATGGTATGGTCCACTATGTTCACTTGGTCATGATTTCCATTGTTGAAAGGACACTCATGCTCCCAGTGTGACTCACTGCATTGCATGCACCAAGGGTTTTCTTCTACTATGTTTGTGGGGGATAAAGTATTTGGAACCTCTTGATCATTGTTTGGTCTGAGAACTTGGTTCCCCTTTTGGAACTTCCCTTTGTAAGGAACCCTAAGGGCTTGTTGCTGAGCATTTTCTAGGTTTACAATCCTATTCATCATTAGCTCTTGGGTTTTTACCATGCCATCTACAGTTAGTTGTAACTTTTCCAAGCTAACACTAATGTCTGAGGTAGGTTCAACATTGTGGACTATCTTAGGCTTAGTGTCCATTCTGACTCTTGGGGCTAAGAAAGGCTCGACTCTAGATGATGAAAGGTTGTCCTCAATCCTTGTAGCTATCGCTTGGGCTTCTTGGATTGTTTGAGGGTTTTTATCTCTGAGGAGATACCCTGGCTGACCAACAAAGGCTTTGGTATAAAGGAAAAGATGGAAACTGTCAAAAGGATGATGGCTCACTGTGATCTTTTGCATCAAGGTTTCGAACTTGTCATGGAACTCTCTAACGGTTTCATTCTCTTGTTTTACAAGGTTATTCAGCCTTATCAACGTCATGTTGGGGTCTTCATTGACACTCCATCATTTGAGGAATATTTCCTCTAATCTATCCATGGTTTTAATACTAGCATTAGGGAGACTATTGTACGAGCGTCTAGCACCATCATGGAGGGTAGCAGAGAACAATTTCATAGCTAGGTCTTCAACATCATCAATGATAGGATGAAGCTGGAAGAAGGCCCAAAAATTTCTCATGTGATCCTTGGCACTGACCACATAATTTTCGGTGAATTTGGGCAACCATTTTTCATACTTAGGGGGCATTTTCCTAGGGTATCCCGGTATAGCTATCATGTTTAACGGTTTGAAAAGCTTGGATGACCATTGTCTTTGGTTATTGGCTTGTTTTAGATTGACGGTCTGAGTTCCTTTGCTAGACATTGTATTTAAGGGAAGATTGCCTCCAAACAATGATTTTACTACAGGAGTGCTTCGAGGAGGATTTCTTATAAAGGATTGGGGAGGGTTGGTGTACCTCCTTGAGGTTTGTGGAGTCACCAGATAGTTTTCTTAAAACTATCGAAGGGATGAGGGGATCACCCTCAATGGATTTTCCAGGTAATCTTTGGAAGGTAAAGGATTTTTGAGGAAAGGCTTACAGAGAAGTGTCATCTTTGAGGAGAATTGAATCAGTGTTCCCCCAAAACGACGCCAAAATGTTATCGCACAATTTGTACTTATTCCAAAGGGAAAGGTTAAATGAAGGAAAAGGGTTGATGGCCTAGGGGAGACGTCCCCGGTGACCTGAGGGTTTGAGAAGGCAAATGTTAAAGTGTCTATAAAAGTATCCCCTCTCACAAGTCACACTGATCATAAAGTTCCAAGGTTTCAACTAATGAAGTAATGAAGTGTTTAGATGTACCTGCCCAGAACAAAGGAACAAGAAAACGATATCTTTTGCAAGTACAACTTGCTATTAGTACTTAATAAAACCATGGACTTATTAATAAAAGCAATAACTGATATATGATGAAGAAAACATAATTTTATAACAACAATGTTTATAAGGTGGTATCTTCCTAATAAATGCCTTGAAAGAGCTTCACAATGCCCCAAAATAACCACTCATCAATAACAAAGTACTAGCATTTGTTAGAAGCTAATTAGGAAGTGTATAGATCAACTTTACAATTGTTTTTAGGTACTTTTAATGCTGCAATAGATGGATTTATCTTACTTTTGTAACAATAACAAGTAGGTTAGTAGATTATTTTATTCTAGGGCTAGGAAGAGTTTAAGGTATAAGTTTTGAGAGTAGTTTTCATTAATCACTCAATTGTAAGGATTAGATCAGTGATTTTTAGGGTAAACGAAGAAGGAACAAATTGATAATAAGAGAGCTAAAGACAAGAAGGTCAATGATTGAAGTGTTGGTAGGCCAAGGCTTCAATTACTAAACCCTAGGGGGAAAATGGCCACTAGGAAGTAGGTAGCCCTAGGCCCTAGCATTTTTCCTCCTTCTTTAGCTCAAGGATGAAGTAGATGACGACTAGATGAAGAAAAAGATGCTAGGGTGTTGCAATGGCAAGGCCCTTAGAAAAAGGTTCAAGAAAATAGGGTTTCTAGCATAATCTAGTAGGTGAAAGTTATTAATGAAAGAACAATAACATGTGCTTTAGCCTCCTAGGGTTTTAAGATAGAAATTTCATAATATTAGAATAAATGAAAGATAAATACAACCATAACCATTCAATGAATAAGAATTGCAGAAAATTTACTTACATTCACCAAGAATCATCTAGCAATAGGCCTATTTGAAGACTTCCACCAAGAAAAATGCTAAAACACACCAAAAATAGCCTCCTTCAAGAAGTGCGCACGAAATTTCAGCCAAGAAACCCTAATTAGGGTGCAAATTTCAGACCTCACTTAAGTGTGAGTGAAAGATGATGAAAAATAAGAGAGATGTTTCCCTTATTTATACAGTGACAATGAACTTTAATTTACAAATTATGTCAAAAAGGCCGACATGGCAGTTTACATGTAATATCTTGTTTTTACATCAAAATGACAATTTAAACCCTAAATCAAGCAAAAAAGGTGACGTCATGCCCCTTTAGGGTGATGTTAGGTCTCTCTAGTGAAACTTTGGCCTCCAGGATCAAAACGCTAGGTTTCCCAAGGCCTCTTGATCAATCCACACGTGCCACTTGACACATAACTTCCTCCAAAGTGTCCATCAAATGTTGGGTGATGTCAAGTGTCACAGAGGTGATGTCATGGGCCTTCCAAGGCCAACATCATAGTGGGAGGGAAAGACCCCCCTAGGTCCAGGCCCACCAGGATGTCTCTGGTGGAACATCCTCCTCTCTCTCCGGTGCAAGCCTATGACATGTGTCTGCCCTTGGCTGGGGTCTCAACATCCATCTGGTGGGATTTTATCCCTATGGAGGTCCAAACTAATCATCTCCCCAAGTGTACCTTTCCATCGGGTCTGGCCCTGCAACAATAACGAGTACGCCCTCCATGGGCTCATAAGTCACAGGGATCATAGCATTGTCAATCACGTCTAATGATAAAGTTATATAAACATGTGCATAAAAACCCCCTTTCCTAGACAAGTGCTCAAAGATGTTATGCTATTCTGCAAGCCAGGTTTGGAGAGGGTGTCAGGAGGTCCTACTGGGATAATTCTCATTGGATGTGGGATGCTTCCAGGTGAAGATAAATCCAGGCCATGTAAATGGATGAGGTGGTGTAGGGATGTTTGAGCAATGGGTGAAGGGACCATAGGGGAATGTATTTCTTACTTGTGGGCGCCTCTTAAGAGGGTGAGATGGACCTTGTCATGGATGCAAATGTTTCCAAGCCCATTCAATGCCTTTTATCTTATTTCTTTTTCTTTCAAACAACTAGTTAGGGGACACCGCCCTGGTGTGGTGACCAACTGAGTGGTAGTGTCATAATGCTACATGCCCATGGAACTAATAGGATGGATCATGATGAGACCCCCTATCCTCCAACCAGGTCTTGAATTTATTATTTTATTGGTCTCTCTATTTCTTGTTGAGAATCCTTTTATTGATATCTCGGGGATCCCTAGGCGAAGCATCTAGAGGTGTTGTTCTTTTGGATTTTATCTTTTTCCAGCTAGTTTTTCCCTTTGGGCCTTTAGCCCCTTCTTCCCACAAGGCAAGGTACAACCCTTTTCTAGCTTTGCAAACCCAATGCTTGAACTAGTGTGGGGGGTAGATGAGAGGGAAAATGATGAAAATTGATAAGTATGGTGGGAATGGATGATGCTTTCATAAACCCACCCAATGGCAATTAAAATCCTAAGAGAACCAACTTGATAGGGAATCCTGTCATTCCCCCCAGGCGTGGACAAGTGGAAAGGCATAAAGTCCAAGAACATGTCAGAAGAAAAAATAATTAAATGCACATATTCAAATGTTTTGAGAACCAGAGTGACACATACCATGATACCCAGACTCATTACCTCATGGAGCAAGATCCACTACTGCTGAAGGACTAGATCGATGGAATGGATGCTGCTGCTGATGACAAGGTGGAGGCACTAAAGATGAAACATGGGCGCTTTAGGGCCAAGCTCAAGTCAATATGGGTCTCGGTACTCTATGTCTAGGACCTATGGGCCTCGAGACATAATATCCTTAGTTATCTCTAGGCTAGGGGATAACAAGTATGATCCCCCATAATTCCTTCTACCTCTTCCTCTTTTGTTGACTCCGATCTTGGGATGGGTTGTCCCCTCGTCCTCTAGTTTTCCTTGGCATCAATGCCTCTAGAAGTCATAGGCTAGAAACATCACCAACTCTGATACCACTATAGCATCCCCAACTATGATAAACTGTAATGATATGTTTGTTGTCCAAAATATTGTCTCTCTTTGTGTAATTTTGTCAAACACTTTACATTATGGTTGCTGGATACTTCTTATAATTTTTTTTTATACGTATCAATGATAGGAATATTGTCAACACATTACATACATCCATTACATAAAGAATAGAGAAAATAACCATGGAAACTCCCACTGTACTTCCATTAGACGACATATCGACCATTAAAACAAAGTGTATTTTAGAAGATGTAGTGATCCCTGTGGACTCATGAGAATATTCTGTTGACTTCATGGTCCTACAACCCAAAACCTCTCTTGGTGGGTATTCTCTTATTCTGGGAAGGCCATGGATAGCCATTGTTGATGCCTACATCGGTTGTAGGTTAGGCAATATGACCATATCCCTTGGGAAATCCATAAAACAACTAACCCTCTACCCTCCCGCAAAACCCAACATATACTTGGAAACACCACTTTGGGTTGATGGAGATGAGAGTGATGAAGAAATGGAGGCCCATCAAGTCCTCTCCATAGGTCAATATCTAGCGATAAGGGATTAAATAAAGGACGATGAAATCAATTATTTTATAGCTTCTTTTTCTTCTTTAGGAAACACACATATTCTTGAGCATATTATGAAACTAGAAACTTAGCTTTCCTTAGCCTCAACATGAATCTCACCCATAGAACATGAATCGGTACAAAAAAATGTTGGAATACTGAGAGGGGGGGGGGAGGAATCAGTATGAACACTTTATCACTTTTAACCACAATATATAAACTTCAACTTAATCAACAATATATCATAAGCATATAAACATAAGAATCACATCACATCAAATACACAATACGCCAAAATTTATGTGGAAACCCAAATGAGAGAAAACCACATAATGTTTTCTTATATATCAAAAGAATACATTCATTGGAAGCACCAAGTTCCCAATTCTGCAGTTGCAATTGGAAGGAGGCTACGACCCCATATTTACAGGATCCAACCTGAAGGAAGCTACAACTCCATGAATTCTCTAGCTCCAACCATAAAGAGGATACAACCCCCTGATTCTCAGACTCCAACCAGAAGGAAGATCCAACTACCTATGTTCTCTGACACCAACCAGAAGGAGTATACAACCTCCTGATTCTTAGGATCCATCCCCCTGATTCTTAGGATCCAACCTGAAGGAAGCTATAACTTCTTGAGTTGTCTCACACCAACTAGAAGGAGGATACAACCCCCTTTCCTTGCCTCATCTTGTCGCCCTGAAATATAAATGTAGTCTGAACTATCACTACCATAATTACTGCCACTGTCACATCAACCTATCACTGTACCCAACCTGTCTCATCAACCTATCACTGTCACCGATACTCAACCAGATCCTCTCACATGGATCATATACCAAGGAAATATCTCAACTAGATGTCCAACATTACCAACACATGTCTCTACCAAGAATGTACCAAAAATCACCAACATACCATCACAATATATGTGTCTCAACCATGTACCAAAGCATNCAGATCCTCTCACATGGATCATATACCAAGGAAATATCTCAACTAGATGTCCAACATTACCAACACATGTCTCTACCAAGAATGTACCAAAAATCACCAACATACCATCACAATATATGTGTCTCAACCATGTACCAAAGCATGTACCAAACCATCAACCTGTACCATACCAAGCATCAACTTTGTACCACAACTTGTACCACAACACGTTAATCAACCATGCACCAATCAGTTGTACCACAATAAGTACATCAAGCATGCACCAACACCTATACCATGTACCTCAACCATCAACCTTCAACCATGCACATCAACACCATACCAAGTACCAGTCCTGTACCATATCATGTATCAACAATGTACATCAAAACCTATACCATACCATGTACCAATATCACCAAGACATGTACCAAGAATATGCCTCACAACATGCACCAAATATGTGCCTCATACATATACCAATGCCTCAATAAGATACCAAAGGTATGACCATCACATCATCAACATATAACCAATATGTACCTCAAACCATATGCTTAAAGTATAAACCATGTGCCGATATCTCAACAATATACCAACCATGTATCAAGCATGCACCAACAATGTACCACAACAAATATACCTCAACTGGAATGTACCATACCTCTAAGATGTGCCTCAAGGAATATACCAAAACTCACAAAGATATCCCTTAAGCATGTTCCTCAATATCACCAAGATGCAACCTCATAACACATAGAATAACATAACTTTACATCTGTAACTAACTTGGTGCCTCTAATCCTAATACACAGACATGTAGCTTTACCTAAGACCTCAATGACCTGGCACTAACATCTTCCTTCACTTCTGTCTTTTCCTCATGGGACGAAGACTATCTGTCACGTGGGGCCTTGCATGATGAGCACTATGCATCCCATGGGGGTGCCTCACATGAAACCCTCAAACTGATCCGTGAGGGCTTGCTAAATTAGGGTTACAAAAAAGCCCTAGCTCTCTACAACTTTGAAACTTTCGCTCTTCCTTCACACTTTCTCCACTGCCTCAGACTCGACCTCAGATTCGCCAATAGAACATAATATTCTCATAAGATAGATATTCAATGAATGTGTGTGTGAAATTATTTATGAAAGAATTCTTGAGGTGTATTTATACTTTTTCTTAGTAACCTCTCTCATTATTTTTAGGGCTTCTTGAACTTTCTTATTGCAACAACTTTACCCTTTCATTAATAAATTGTAACCAATTAGGGGTTTCTTAACCATTCTTTGGGGCTTCCAACTTCATGAGGGAATATCTCCCTAACCGTGAGGAACCACGTGGCGTACCACCTATCATAAAAAATGGCACAATGAGGACTATCCATCTATGAGTGTGTTACCTGCATTTATAGTGTCCTTCATGTCCTTATTCCTCAAACAACTTCGGGTCTCATGACCACACCTCCAGGGATTCGTGTAGACTTCATCAAATGCACCAATCACATATTGTTGACATCAACCACTCTTGTTGGAATCAATCACAACTAACTCACCATAAATATTGATCACAACTCTGGGGTATATTGAATGCTCTAATGATTGAAATCAATGATATCCAACTGTCCAACAATCTCCCCTTTTGGCATTGATGACAACACCAACATTGATGGCAACACTCATACTCCAATACTCATGCTCCCCCTATGACCATTTCTCCTTATCATTTTTTTTCTCTCTCCCACTTTGACATCAATGGAAAAAGGTTATCTCTCCTTGGGACTTCTCCCCTATCTACAAGCATATGTCCTTTCACTCCATATGTTTCTTTCCACATTCCTATTCTCTTTTGATAACAAAGAGTGACTCCCCTTGGCAATATACCTTCTTTGAGCAATTATTCTTTGTCTTCATGCACTTGACTCTTTCTCTTATGATATTTCTCTTTCTCTCCCTTTGACATCATGGGAAAAAGGATAACTCCCCCTGTCGATATGTCTCCCCTTGTTTGCATGCTACTGATCTTCCTTTCTGAATCTATTTCTGTGATTATTTCTCTTCCCTTGACTTCTATGCAATATGTAGAACAATATGGAACTTCATGTGCATGTTTCCTTTCCTCTCTTCCAGTGCTACTTATTGTTCATTGATGCTTCCTCTTGTAACTCTCTGACATATAAAAAGAATTAAAAATATTATTGACTTAAAATATTCATTTCCTTTTATGTTCACTATTTAGACATCAATAACCATACTATTCATCAATAACCATACTATTCAACAATGTCCCTACGATGATATAGCTTTTGTTGAAGGTTTCTCTTTCCCTATTCTGTTATGCCTTTCACTGCTTGCCTTTTTGTGACCAACTGATTCCACTTGTCCACTGATTCTACTGATTCCAATTGTATATATTCTCTGTCATATATCAGTCTAGACCTACCATAAATCCATCTCTGTCCATATGTCATAAACTGTCCATAACTCGACTACTCAAATGTCCACAATGTTGACCCATCCGTCACTGAATTATCATGAAGGATTCTTTGTTGTAACTGATCATCAAATATTCATGTTTCTCAGACTAAATCAAACATGTCCACTAATATGAAATACATCCTTGAACCTGTAATGACTATATCCCTTCCTAGAAAGTGTGTCAATGATATTCCTCTGATATTTACATGGGAACACTTCTTCTCAATCAATCAATCTGCTATTTTGTACTTTTGCTATCTGAATGCTTTGAATCTGTCTCTGCAAACACTTTAAATTGATCCAAGGATGGTTCTCTTATTTGTAGTGGCTACTCATAGACTCCCCCTATTCAATATTCATATTTACTGGGAGCCTCCAAACCGAATGGCTCAAAAAAATACTCGCTTTAATGCAAAACAATCTTCTTCTTCATTTGTAGATTCATCATCTCTCTGAACTCTGACTTCTTCCTTTTTGTCTATGGATTCATTATGATCTTGCACTACAATTCCTGAAAGTATAATCTCTTGGGATTGTTTTTTATTCACTTGTTGTTCTTTTCTTCCTTGCACTACTGCAAATCCTACGTTCTTTGGGACCTATTCTTTATTCACCTGCTCTTCTTGTCTTTCTTTTATTTTCCAACCTTTTGTGTATTTGACATCGATGTTTTCTTTCATGGAAGTCTCTATCATGCTTCTAAAATTCTTAGCTATATGACCACAATTTTGGCATTTGTAACATTTAATGTTATGTGGGGCCACATAGAAATTTCTTGCTTGAACATTTTTCCATAATCCTTGCAATCTACAACTTTATGTCCAAAGTTAGTACAATTAAAACAATGACCATAAAATAAATTTATATACCTGGGAGTGAATGATCTTCTTTGTGGTGTAGTCCTTTTAAATTCCTTCCTTGGCTGATCATGATCTTCTCTTCTGTTGATCCCTTCATCATTATTGAATATTATTTGATGTTTGAATGTGGAAGGTCTTGTTGAAGAAGTATCTCTATTATACTCATTCTTCTTTGATTCTTGTTGACCATGATTCATTCCTTTGAGTACTTATGCATAACTCTTACCCTTCTCTTCATTCTTCCTTTTTGACACCCTGGAGTGCTTCTTTTCAACATTCTTTACTAATGATGTGGATGTTTCTCTCTTCAAAGTTCTTGCTAAGTTTTGTTGGATCATGTTGTCATTGATGCCAATGGTTTGATTGATTGATGTCAAGTGATTGATTGATGTCAAAGGATTGATTGATTGATGATTGATGTAATATAATATGTATTGTCCTTGATGAGAATGCATA